>JAODUO010001867.1:0-47079 GCA_025642075.2 Ridgeia piscesae | reverse complement strand
ATTGAAATCTTTACAACTTTTCACAATGATCGGTACATTAGCTCACTTCATTTATCCTATATGGCAAATTTTTGCTCAATATTTAAAAAAATAATATCTTAATATATCGTATACATCATTTAAATGTTAGTAAATTATATTAATAAAATTAATACTCAACTCCATGGTAGAATTCAATATTAAGTGATTGTGACAAGCTTGCCGTCTACCGGAAAATAGTTACGGCTAGTTACGTACTTTGTCCAGAAGGTGGCGGAATTAACGTTTCCCTGGATACGTCGAAAATGGATTCCGCAAATTTTGTTAAGTTCAAATAAAAAATTAATGTCCATTTTTAAAACTTCCGAACTTATGAATACTTTCTAACATACCTACATTAATTGTTATTGTTCCGGCTGTCGGCTCGAAAAATATGTCTTCCCGATTGCAACTTTTTAAATGGGAAATGGCGTTTTTGATCATTTGGAAAGGGGTGTAGATTTATTGTTGGGGAAGGGAAAAATTCGACATATTTGGCCCCAAACGGATATAGCTTGATGACCTTGACTTTGCAATTAGTGGTAGTCAGTGTAAGATGCGATTATGGGTTAATGTTTGATTTCCCGAAACTACGGTTTGCTTTATAAAAACTAGGGAATATTATTTCATTTTAAAAATAGTTTTTTTAAAACATTTTGGGTACATCTACTGACATTGAAATCTTTACAACTGTTCACATATGATCGGTACATTAGCTCATTTTCATTTATCCTATATGGCAAATTTTTGCTCAATATTTAAAAAAATAATATCTTAATATATCGTATGACATCATTTAAATGTTAGTAAATTATTTTAAATTTAAAATTTAATACTCAACTCCAGGTAGAATTGCAATATTAAGTGATTGTGACAAGCTTGCCTTCTACCGGAAAATAGTTACGGCTAGTTACGTACTTTGTCCAGAAGGTGGCGGCAATTAACGTTTCCCTGGATACGTCGAAAATGGATTCCCCCAAATTTTGTTAAGTTTCAAATAAAAAATTTAATGTCCATTTTTTAAAATTTCCCGGGAACTTATGAATACTTTCTAACATACCTACATTAATTGTTATTGTTCCGGCTTGTCGGCTTCGAAAAATATGTCTTCCCGATTGCAACTTTTTAAATCGAAATTGGCGTTTTTGATCATTTGGAAAGGGGGTTGTAGATTTATTGTTGGGGAAGGGAAAAATTCGACATATTTGGCCCCCAAACGGATATAGCTTGATGCCCCTTTTGACTTTGCAATTAGTTTTTTAGTCAGTGGTAAAGATGCGATTATGGGTAATGTTTAAATTTCCCGAAACTACGGTTTGCTTTATAAAAATAGGGAATATTATTTCATTTTAAAAATAGTTTTTTTAAAACATTTTGGGTACATCTACTGACATTGAAATCTTTACAACTGTTCACATATGATCGGTACATTAGCTCACTTACATTTATCCTATATAGCAAATATTTGCTCAATATTTAAAAGCAATAATATCTTAATATATCGTATGACATCATTTAAATGTTAGTAAATTATATTAATCAAAATTAATACTCAACTCCATGGTAGAATTACAATATTAAGTGATTGTGACAAGCTTGCCGTCTACCGGAAAATAGTTACGGCTAGTTACGTACTTTGTCCAGAAGGTGGCGGCAATTAACGTTTCCCTGGATACGTCGAAAATGGATTCCGCCATATTTTGTTACAGTTTCTAATAACATTTAATGTCCATTTATTAAGCTTCCGGAACATATGAATACTTTCTAACATACTACACTAATTGTATTGTTCCGGCTTGTCGGCTTCGAAAAATATGTCTTCCGATTCAACGTTTTAGTTCGCATTCGCGTTTTTGACACTCGGAGAAGGTTGTAGATTTATTGTTGAGTAGGTGACAAAATTCGACATATTTGGCCACCTAACGCGATATAGCTTGATGTACCTTTGACTGTTGCAATTGTTTAGTATAGTCAGTGGTAGAGATGCGTATTATGCGCCTAATGTTTGACAGTTCGAAACTACGGTGTTGCTTTATATAAATATGGAGTATTACTTCAGTTTAATAGTATGTTTTATCAAAACACATTTGGGTACATCTACTGACATTGAAATCTTTACAACTGTTCACATATGATCGGTACATTAGCTCACTTACATTTATCCTATATGGCAAATATTTGCTCAATATTTAAAAGCAATAATATCTTAATATATCGTATGACATCATTTAAATGTTAGTAAATTATATTAATCAAAATTAATACTCAACTCCATGGTAGAATTGCAATATTAAGTGATTGTGACAAGCACGTCTACGGAAAATAGTTAGCTAGTTACGTACTTTGTCCAGAAGGTGGCGGTAATTAACGTTTCCCTGGATACGTCGAAAATGGATTCCGCAATTTTGTTACAGTTCAATAACATTAATGTCCATTATTAACTTCCGAACTATGAATACTTTCTAACATACCTACATAATTGTATTGTTCCGGCTGTCGGCTCGAAAAATATGTCTTCCCGATTGCAACGTTTTATCGAATGCGTTTTTGATCACTGGAAGGTGTAGATTTATTGTTGAGAGGGAAAAATTCGACATATTTGGCCCCAACGGATATAGCTTGATGACCTTGACTTTGCAATTAGTGTAGTCAGTGTAAGATGCGATTATGGTAATGTTTGAAGTCGAAACTACGGTTTGCTTTATATAACATGATATTATTCATTTATATAGTTTATAAAACACTGGGTACATCTACTGACATTGAAATCTTTACAACTGTCACAATGATCGGTACATTAGCTCACTTCATTTATCCTATATGCAAATATTGCTCAATATTTAAAACATAATATCTTAATATATCGTATACATCATTTAAATGTTAGTAAATTATATTAATAAAATTAATACTCAACTCCAGTAGAATTCAATATTAAGTGATTGTGACAAGCTTGCCTCTACCGGAAAATAGTTACGGCTAGTTACGTACTTTGTCCAGAAGGTGGCGGAATTAACGTTTCCCTGGATACGTCGAAAATATGAATTTTTACTTTCAAAACTTTTAAGCCCAAATTTTTAATTCCGAACATTGATACTTTCTAAATTAACATTTATTGTCCGGCTTGTCGGCTTCGAAAAATATGTCTTCCCGATTCAACGTTTTAGTTCGCATTCGCGTTTTTGACACTCGGAAAAGGTTGTAGATTTTTGTTGAGTAGGTGATAAATTCGACATATTTGGCCACCTAACGGATATAGCTTGATGACCTTTGACTGTTGCAATTGTTTAGTATAGTCAGTGGTAAAGATGCGTATTATGCGCCTAATGTTTGACAGTTCGAAACTAGGGTGTTGCTTTATATAAAATGGAGTATTACTTCACTTTAATAGTATGTTTTATCAAAACACATTTGGGTACTTCTACAAAATTTTAAATTTTCAACTTTCACATATGTTTGGGCCATTAGCTCACTTACATTTATCCTATATGGCAAATTTTGGGTCAATATTTAAAAGCAATAATTCTTAATTATCGTATGACATCATTTAAATGTTAGTAAATTATATTAATCAAAATTAATACTCAACTCCATGGTAGAATTACAATATTAAGTGATTGTGACAAGCCCTTTCTACCGGAAAATAGTTAGGCTAGTTACTTTATTTGTCCAGAAGGTGGGGGAAATTTAACGTTTCCCTGGATACGTCGAAAATGGATTCCGCGAAATTTTGTTAAGATTCAAATAAACAATTAATGTCCATTGATTAAACTTCCGCAACTTATGAATACTTTCTAACATACCTACATTAATTGTTATTGTTCCGGCATGTCGGCATCGAAAAATATGTCTTCCCGATTGCAACGTTTTAATCGGAAATGGCGTTTTTGATCACTTGGAAGGGTGTAGATTTATTGTTGAGGAAGGGACAAAATTCGACATATTTTGGGCCCCCCAATACGCGATATAGCTTGATGTACCTTCGACTATTGCAATTGGAGTGGTCCAGTCAGTAGTAGAGATGCGCATTATGTGTGTAATGTTTGAGGTCCGAAACTACGGTATTGCTTTATATAACTATGTAATATTATTTCAGTTTTATAATACGTTTAATTAAAACACCTGGGTACATCTACTGACATTGAAATCTTTACAACTTACAAATTGATCGGTACATTAGCTCACTTTCATTTATCCTATATGGCAAATATTCGCTCAATATTTAAAACAGTAATATCTTAATATATCGTATAACATCATTTAAATGTTAGTAAATTATTTTAAATTTAAAAATTTAATACTCAACTCCACGCTAGAATTGCAATATTAAGTGATTGTGACAAGCTTGCCTTCTACCGGAAAATAGTTACGGCTAGTTACGTACTTTGTCCAGAAGGTGGCGGCAATTAACGTTTCCCTGGATACGTCGAAAATGGATTCCGCCATATTTTGTTACAGTTTCTAATAACATTTAATGTCCATTTATTAAGCTTCCGGAACATATGAATACTTTCTAACATACCTACACTAATTGATATTGTTCCGGCTTGTCGGCTTCGAAAAATATGTCTTCCCGATTGCAACGTTTTAGTCGTCATTCGCGTTTTTGATCACTCGGAGAGGTTGTAGATTTATTGTTGAGTAGGTGATAAAATTCGACATATATTGGCCACCTACACGTGATATAGCTTGATGCACCTTTGACTGTTGCAATTAGTTTAGTATAGTCAGTGGTAAAGATGCGTATTATGCGCCTAATGTTTGACAGTTCGAAACTACGGTGTTGCTTTATATAAATATGGAGTATTACTTCACTTTAATAGTATGTTTTATCAAAACACATTTGGGTACATCTACTGACATTGAAATCTTTACAACTGTTCACATATGATCGGTACATTAGCTCACTTACATTTATCCTATATAGCAAATATTTGCTCAATATTTAAAAGCAATAATATCTTAATATATCGTATGACATCATTTAAATGTTAGTAAATTATATTAATCAAAATTAATACTCAACTCCATGGTAGAATTACAATATTAAGTGATTGTGACAAGCCGTACTACGGAAAATAGTTAGCTAGTTACGTTATTTGTCCAGAAGGTGGCGTCATTTAACGTTTCCCTGGATACGTCGAAAATGGATTCCGCCATATTTTGTTACAGTTTCTAATAACATTTAATGTCCATTTATTAAGCTTCCGGAACATATGAATACTTTCTAACATACTACACTACTAATTGTTATTGTTCCGGCTTGTCGGCTTCGAAAAATATGTCTTCCTGATTTACAACTTTTGAGGAATTCACATTTTCGACGTATAGCTTATGACCACCTTCTGGAAAATGTTGTCAATTGTTTTGATAGTCAGTGTGTCACAATCGACTATTATTGGCCTACCATGGACGTTCGATATAGATTTGATTATATAATTAGTATTTATGACTGTTGACATATTGTTTTAGTATAGACAATTTAGATATAGGATAAATGTAAGTGAGCTAATGGCCCAATCATATGTGACAAGTTGCAAACATTTAAATTTCCGTAGAAGTACCCAAATGTGTTTTGATAAAACATACTATTAAACTGAAGTAATACTCCATATTTATATAAAGCAACATCGTAGTTTCGAACTGTCAAACATTAGGCGCATAATACGCATCTCTACCACTGACTATACTAAATCAATTGCAACAGTCAAAGGTACATCAAGCTATATCGCGTCTAGGTGGCCAAAATATGTCGAATTGTGTCACCTACTCAACAACAAATCTACAACCTTCCCGAGTGTTCAAAAACGCGAATGTGAACTAAAACGTTGCAATCGGGAAGACATATTTTTCGAAGCCGACAAGCCGGAACAATATCAATTAGTGTAGGTATGTTAGAAAGTATTCATATGTTCCGAAAGCTTAATAAATGGACATTAAATGTTATTAGAAACTGTAACAAAATATGGCGGAATCCATTTTCGACGTATCCAGGGAAACGTTAATTGCCGCCACCTTCTGGACAAAGTACGTAACTAGCCGTAACTATTTTCCGGTAGAAGGCAAGCTTGTCACAATCACTTAATATTGCAATTCTAGCGTGGAGTTGAGTATTGATTTTAATTAATATAATTTACTAACATTTAAATGATGTCATACGATATATTAAGATATTACTGTTTTAAATATTGAGCGAATATTTGCCATATAGGATAAATGAAAGTGAGCTAATGTACCGATCACATGTGTGTACAGTTGTAAAGATTTCAATGTCAGTAGATGTACCCAGGTGTTTTAATTAAACGTATTATAAAACTGAAATAATATTACATAGTTATATAAAGCAATACCGTAGTTTCGGACACTCAAACATTACACACATAATGCGCATCTCTACTACTGACTGGACCACTCCAATTGCAATAGTCGAAGGTACATCAAGCTATATCGCGTATTGGGGGCCAAGATATGTCGAATTTTGTCCCTTCCTCAACAATAAATCTACACCCTTCCAAGTGATCAAAAACGCCATTTCCGATTAAAACGTTGCAATCGGGAAGACATATTTTTCGATGCCGACATGCCGGAACAATAACAATTAATGTAGGTATGTTAGAAAGTATTCATAAGTTGCGGAAGTTTAATCAATGGACATTAATTGTTTATTTGAATCTATAACAAAATTTCGCGGAATCCATTTTCGACGTATCCAGGGAAACGTTAATTGCCGCCACCTTCTGGACAAAGTACGTAACTAGCCGTAACTATTTTCCGGTAGACGGCAAGCTTGTCACAATCACTTAATATTGTAATTCTACCATGGAGTTGAGTATTAATTTTGATTAATATAATTTACTAACATTTAAATGATGTCATACGATATATTAAGATATTATTGCTTTTAAATATTGAGCAAATATTTGCTATATAGGATAAATGTAAGTGAGCTAATGTACCGATCATATGTGAACAGTTGTAAAGATTTCAATGTCAGTAGATGTACCCAAATGTGTTTTGATAAAACATACTATTAAAGTGAAGTAATACTCCATGTTTATATAAAGCAACACCGTAGTTTCGAACTGTCAAACATTAGGCGCATAATACGCATCTTTACCACTGACTATACTAAACTAATTGCAACAGTCAAAGGTGCATCAAGCTATATCACGTGTAGGTGGCCAATATATGTCGAATTTTATCACCTACTCAACAATAAATCTACAACCTCTCCGAGTGATCAAAAACGCGAATGACGACTAAAACGTTGCAATCGGGAAGACATATTTTTCGAAGCCGACAAGCCGGAACAATATCAATTAGTGTAGGTATGTTAGAAAGTATTCATATGTTCCGGAAGCTTAATAAATGGACATTAAATGTTATTAGAAACTGTAACAAAATATGGCGGAATCCATTTTCGACGTATCCAGGGAAACGTTAATTGCCGCCACCTTCTGGACAAAGTACGTAACTAGCCGTAACTATTTTCCGGTAGAAGGCAAGCTTGTCACAATCACTTAATATTGCAATTCTAGCGTGGAGTTGAGTATTAATTTTAATTAATATAATTTACTAACATTTAAATGATGTTATACGATATATTAAGATATTACTGTTTTAAATATTGAGCGAATATTTGCCATATAGGATAAATGAAAGTGAGCTAATGTACCGATCACATGTGTGTACAGTTGTAAAGATTTCAATGTCAGTAGATGTACCCAGGTGTTTTAATTAAACGTATTATAAAACTGAAATAATATTACATAGTTATATAAAGCAATACCGTAGTTTCGGACTCTCAAACATTACACACATAATGCGCATCTCTACTACTGACTGGACCACTCCAATTGCAATAGTCGAAGGTACATCAAGCTATATCGCGTATTGGGGGCCAAGATATGTCGAATTTTGTCCCTTCCTCAACAATAAATCTACACCCTTCCAAGTGATCAAAAACGCCATTTCCGATTAAAACGTTGCAATCGGGAAGACATATTTTTCGATGCCGACATGCCGGAACAATAACAATTAATGTAGGTATGTTAGAAAGTATTCATAAGTTGCGGAAGTTTAATCAATGGACATTAATTGTTTATTTGAATCTGTAACAAAATTTCGCGGAATCCATTTTCGACGTATCCAGGGAAACGTTAAATGACGCCACCTTCTGGACAAATAACGTAACTAGTCTAATCTATTTTCCGATAGTCAACGTGCTTGTCACAATCACTTAATATTGCAATTCTACCATGGAGTTGAGTATTAATTTTGATTAATATAATTTAGTAATATTTAAATGATGTCATACGATCAATCAAGACATTATTGCTTTTAAGTATTGACCAAATTTAGCCATATAGGATAAATGTAAGTGAGCTAATGGCCCAATCATATGTGACAAGTTGCAAACATTTAAATTTCCGTAGAAGTACCCAAATGTGTTTTGATAAAACATACTATTAAACTGAAGTAATACTCCATATTTATATAAAGCAACATCGTAGTTTCGAACTGTCAAACATTAGGCGCATAATACGCATCTCTACCACTGACTATACTAAATCAATTGCAACAGTCAAAGGTACATCAAGCTATATCGCGTCTAGGTGGCCAAAATATGTCGAATTGTGTCACCTACTCAACAACAAATCTACAACCTTCCCGAGTGTTCAAAAACGCGAATGTGAACTAAAACGTTGTAATCAGGAAGACATATTTTTCGAAGCCGACAAGCCGGAACAATAACAATTAGTGTAGTTATGTTAGAAAGTATTCATATGTTCCGAAAGCTTAATAAATGGACATTAAATGTTATTAGAAACTGTAACAAAATATGGCGGAATCCATTTTCGACGTATCCAGGGAAACGTTAATTGCCGCCACCTTCTGGACAAAGTACGTAACTAGCCGTAACTATTTTCCGGTAGACGGCAAGCTTGTCACAATCACTTAATATTGTAATTCTACCATGGAGTTGAGTATTAATTTTGATTAATATAATTTACTAACATTTAAATGATGTCATACGATATATTAAGATATTATTGCTTTTAAATATTGAGCAAATATTTGCTATATAGGATAAATGTAAGTGAGCTAATGTACCGATCATATGTGAACAGTTGTAAAGATTTCAATGTCAGTAGATGTACCCAAATGTGTTTTGATAAAACATACTATTAAAGTGAAGTAATACTCCATATTTATATAAAGCAACACCGTAGTTTCGAACTGTCAAACATTAGGCGCATAATACGCATCTTTACCACTGACTATACTAAACTAATTGCAACAGTCAAAGGTGCATCAAGCTATATCACGTGTAGGTGGCCAATATATGTCGAATTTTATCACCTACTCAACAATAAATCTACAACCTCTCCGAGTGATCAAAAACGCGAATGACGACTAAAACGTTGCAATCGGGAAGACATATTTTTCGAAGCCGACAAGCCGGAACAATATCAATTAGTGTAGGTATGTTAGAAAGTATTCATATGTTCCGGAAGCTTAATAAATGGACATTAAATGTTATTAGAAACTGTAACAAAATATGGCGGAATCCATTTTCGACGTATCCAGGGAAACGTTAATTGCCGCCACCTTCTGGACAAAGTACGTAACTAGCCGTAACTATTTTCCGGTAGAAGGCAAGCTTGTCACAATCACTTAATATTGCAATTCTAGCGTGGAGTTGAGTATTGATTTTAATTAATATAATTTACTAACATTTAAATGATGTCATACGATATATTAAGATATTACTGTTTTAAATATTGAGCGAATATTTGCCATATAGGATAAATGAAAGTGAGCTAATGTACCGATCACATGTGTGTACAGTTGTAAAGATTTCAATGTCAGTAGATGTACCCAGGTGTTTTAATTAAACGTATTATAAAACTGAAATAATATTACATAGTTATATAAAGCAATACCGTAGTTTCGGACACTCAAACATTACACACATAATGCGCATCTCTACTACTGACTGGACCACTCCAATTGCAATAGTCGAAGGTACATCAAGCTATATCGCGTATTGGGGGCCAAGATATGTCGAATTTTGTCCCTTCCTCAACAATAAATCTACACCCTTCCAAGTGATCAAAAACGCCATTTCCGATTAAAACGTTGCAATCGGGAAGACATATTTTTCGATGCCGACATGCCGGAACAATAACAATTAATGTAGGTATGTTAGAAAGTATTCATAAGTTGCGGAAGTTTAATCAATGGACATTAATTGTTTATTTGAATCTATAACAAAATTTCGCGGAATCCATTTTCGACGTATCCAGGGAAACGTTAATTGCCGCCACCTTCTGGACAAAGTACGTAACTAGCCGTAACTATTTTCCGGTAGACGGCAAGCTTGTCACAATCACTTAATATTGTAATTCTACCATGGAGTTGAGTATTAATTTTGATTAATATAATTTACTAACATTTAAATGATGTCATACGATATATTAAGATATTATTGCTTTTAAATATTGAGCAAATATTTGCTATATAGGATAAATGTAAGTGAGCTAATGTACCGATCATATGTGAACAGTTGTAAAGATTTCAATGTCAGTAGATGTACCCAAATGTGTTTTGATAAAACATACTATTAAAGTGAAGTAATACTCCATGTTTATATAAAGCAACACCGTAGTTTCGAACTGTCAAACATTAGGCGCATAATACGCATCTTTACCACTGACTATACTAAACTAATTGCAACAGTCAAAGGTGCATCAAGCTATATCACGTGTAGGTGGCCAATATATGTCGAATTTTATCACCTACTCAACAATAAATCTACAACCTCTCCGAGTGATCAAAAACGCGAATGACGACTAAAACGTTGCAATCGGGAAGACATATTTTTCGAAGCCGACAAGCCGGAACAATATCAATTAGTGTAGGTATGTTAGAAAGTATTCATATGTTCCGGAAGCTTAATAAATGGACATTAAATGTTATTAGAAACTGTAACAAAATATGGCGGAATCCATTTTCGACGTATCCAGGGAAACGTTAATTGCCGCCACCTTCTGGACAAAGTACGTAACTAGCCGTAACTATTTTCCGGTAGAAGGCAAGCTTGTCACAATCACTTAATATTGCAATTCTAGCGTGGAGTTGAGTATTAATTTTAATTAATATAATTTACTAACATTTAAATGATGTTATACGATATATTAAGATATTACTGTTTTAAATATTGAGCGAATATTTGCCATATAGGATAAATGAAAGTGAGCTAATGTACCGATCACATGTGTGTACAGTTGTAAAGATTTCAATGTCAGTAGATGTACCCAGGTGTTTTAATTAAACGTATTATAAAACTGAAATAATATTACATAGTTATATAAAGCAATACCGTAGTTTCGGACTCTCAAACATTACACACATAATGCGCATCTCTACTACTGACTGGACCACTCCAATTGCAATAGTCGAAGGTACATCAAGCTATATCGCGTATTGGGGCCAAGATATGTCGAATTTTGTCCCTTCCTCAACAATAAATCTACACCCTTCCAAGTGATCAAAAACGCCATTTCCGATTAAAACGTTGCAATCGGGAAGACATATTTTTCGATGCCGACATGCCGGAACAATAACAATTAATGTAGGTATGTTAGAAAGTATTCATAAGTTGCGGAAGTTTAATCAATGGACATTAATTGTTTATTTGAATCTGTAACAAAATTTCGCGGAATCCATTTTCGACGTATCCAGGGAAACGTTAAATGACGCCACCTTCTGGACAAATAACGTAACTAGTCTAATCTATTTTCCGATAGTCAACGTGCTTGTCACAATCACTTAATATTGCAATTCTACCATGGAGTTGAGTATTAATTTTGATTAATATAATTTAGTAATATTTAAATGATGTCATACGATCAATCAAGACATTATTGCTTTTAAGTATTGACCAAATTTAGCCATATAGGATAAATGTAAGTGAGCTAATGGCCCAATCATATGTGACAAGTTGCAAACATTTAAATTTCCGTAGAAGTACCCAAATGTGTTTTGATAAAACATACTATTAAACTGAAGTAATACTCCATATTTATATAAAGCAACATCGTAGTTTCGAACTGTCAAACATTAGGCGCATAATACGCATCTCTACCACTGACTATACTAAATCAATTGCAACAGTCAAAGGTACATCAAGCTATATCGCGTCTAGGTGGCCAAAATATGTCGAATTGTGTCACCTACTCAACAATAAATCTACAACCTTCCCGAGTGTTCAAAAACGCGAATGTGAACTAAAACGTTGTAATCAGGAAGACATATTTTTCGAAGCCGACAAGCCGGAACAATAACAATTAGTGTAGTTATGTTAGAAAGTATTCATATGTTCCGGAAGCTTAATAAATGGACATTAAATGTTATTAGAAACTGTAACAAAATATGGCGGAATCCATTTTCGACGTATCCAGGGAAACGTTAATTGCCGCCACCTTCTGGACAAAGTACGTAACTAGCCGTAACTATTTTCCGGTAGACGGCAAGCTTGTCACAATCACTTAATATTGTAATTCTACCATGGAGTTGAGTATTAATTTTGATTAATATAATTTAGTAATATTTAAATGATGTCATACGATATATTAAGATATTATTGCTTTTAAATATTGAGCAAATATTTGCTATATAGGATAAATGTAAGTGAGCTAATGTACCGATCATATGTGAACAGTTGTAAAGATTTCAATGTCAGTAGATGTACCCAAATGTGTTTTGATAAAACATACTATTAAAGTGAAGTAATACTCCATATTTATATAAAGCAACACCGTAGTTTCGAACTGTCAAACATTAGGCGCATAATACGCATCTTTACCACTGACTATACTAAACTAATTGCAACAGTCAAAGGTGCATCAAGCTATATCACGTGTAGGTGGCCAATATATGTCGAATTTTATCACCTACTCAACAATAAATCTACAACCTCTCCGAGTGATCAAAAACGCGAATGACGACTAAAACGTTGCAATCGGGAAGACATATTTTTCGAAGCCGACAAGCCGGAACAATATCAATTAGTGTAGGTATGTTAGAAAGTATTCATATGTTCCGGAAGCTTAATAAATGGACATTAAATGTTATTAGAAACTGTAACAAAATATGGCGGAATCCATTTTCGACGTATCCAGGGAAACGTTAATTGCCGCCACCTTCTGGACAAAGTACGTAACTAGCCGTAACTATTTTCCGGTAGAAGGCAAGCTTGTCACAATCACTTAATATTGCAATTCTAGCGTGGAGTTGAGTATTGATTTTAATTAATATAATTTACTAACATTTAAATGATGTCATACGATATATTAAGATATTACTGTTTTAAATATTGAGCGAATATTTGCCATATAGGATAAATGAAAGTGAGCTAATGTACCGATCACATGTGTGTACAGTTGTAAAGATTTCAATGTCAGTAGATGTACCCAGGTGTTTTAATTAAACGTATTATAAAACTGAAATAATATTACATAGTTATATAAAGCAATACCGTAGTTTCGGACACTCAAACATTACACACATAATGCGCATCTCTACTACTGACTGGACCACTCCAATTGCAATAGTCGAAGGTACATCAAGCTATATCGCGTATTGGGGGCCAAGATATGTCGAATTTTGTCCCTTCCTCAACAATAAATCTACACCCTTCCAAGTGATCAAAAACGCCATTTCCGATTAAAACGTTGCAATCGGGAAGACATATTTTTCGATGCCGACATGCCGGAACAATAACAATTAATGTAGGTATGTTAGAAAGTATTCATAAGTTGCGGAAGTTTAATCAATGGACATTAATTGTTTATTTGAATCTATAACAAAATTTCGCGGAATCCATTTTCGACGTATCCAGGGAAACGTTAATTACCGCCACCTTCTGGACAAAGTACGTAACTAGCCGTAACTATTTTCCGGTAGACGGCAAGCTTGTCACAATCACTTAATATTGTAATTCTACCATGGAGTTGAGTATTAATTTTGATTAATATAATTTACTAACATTTAAATGATGTCATACGATATATTAAGATATTATTGCTTTTAAATATTGAGCAAATATTTGCTATATAGGATAAATGTAAGTGAGCTAATGTACCGATCATATGTGAACAGTTGTAAAGATTTCAATGTCAGTAGATGTACCCAAATGTGTTTTGATAAAACATACTATTAAAGTGAAGTAATACTCCATGTTTATATAAAGCAACACCGTAGTTTCGAACTGTCAAACATTAGGCGCATAATACGCATCTTTACCACTGACTATACTAAACTAATTGCAACAGTCAAAGGTGCATCAAGCTATATCACGTGTAGGTGGCCAATATATGTCGAATTTTATCACCTACTCAACAATAAATCTACAACCTCTCCGAGTGATCAAAAACGCGAATGACGACTAAAACGTTGCAATCGGGAAGACATATTTTTCGAAGCCGACAAGCCGGAACAATATCAATTAGTGTAGGTATGTTAGAAAGTATTCATATGTTCCGGAAGCTTAATAAATGGACATTAAATGTTATTAGAAACTGTAACAAAATATGGCGGAATCCATTTTCGACGTATCCAGGGAAACGTTAATTGCCGCCACCTTCTGGACAAAGTACGTAACTAGCCGTAACTATTTTCCGGTAGAAGGCAAGCTTGTCACAATCACTTAATATTGCAATTCTAGCGTGGAGTTGAGTATTAATTTTAATTAATATAATTTACTAACATTTAAATGATGTTATACGATATATTAAGATATTACTGTTTTAAATATTGAGCGAATATTTGCCATATAGGATAAATGAAAGTGAGCTAATGTACCGATCACATGTGTGTACAGTTGTAAAGATTTCAATGTCAGTAGATGTACCCAGGTGTTTTAATTAAACGTATTATAAAACTGAAATAATATTACATAGTTATATAAAGCAATACCGTAGTTTCGGACTCTCAAACATTACACACATAATGCGCATCTCTACTACTGACTGGACCACTCCAATTGCAATAGTCGAAGGTACATCAAGCTATATCGCGTATTGGGGGCCAAGATATGTCGAATTTTGTCCCTTCCTCAACAATAAATCTACACCCTTCCAAGTGATCAAAAACGCCATTTCCGATTAAAACGTTGCAATCGGGAAGACATATTTTTCGATGCCGACATGCCGGAACAATAACAATTAATGTAGGTATGTTAGAAAGTATTCATAAGTTGCGGAAGTTTAATCAATGGACATTAATTGTTTATTTGAATCTGTAACAAAATTTCGCGGAATCCATTTTCGACGTATCCAGGGAAACGTTAAATGACGCCACCTTCTGGACAAATAACGTAACTAGTCTAATCTATTTTCCGATAGTCAACGTGCTTGTCACAATCACTTAATATTGCAATTCTACCATGGAGTTGAGTATTAATTTTGATTAATATAATTTAGTAATATTTAAATGATGTCATACGATCAATCAAGACATTATTGCTTTTAAGTATTGACCAAATTTAGCCATATAGGATAAATGTAAGTGAGCTAATGGCCCAATCATATGTGACAAGTTGCAAACATTTAAATTTCCGTAGAAGTACCCAAATGTGTTTTGATAAAACATACTATTAAACTGAAGTAATACTCCATATTTATATAAAGCAACATCGTAGTTTCGAACTGTCAAACATTAGGCGCATAATACGCATCTCTACCACTGACTATACTAAATCAATTGCAACAGTCAAAGGTACATCAAGCTATATCGCGTCTAGGTGGCCAAAATATGTCGAATTGTGTCACCTACTCAACAACAAATCTACAACCTTCCCGAGTGTTCAAAAACGCGAATGTGAACTAAAACGTTGTAATCAGGAAGACATATTTTTCGAAGCCGACAAGCCGGAACAATAACAATTAGTGTAGTTATGTTAGAAAGTATTCATATGTTCCGGAAGCTTAATAAATGGACATTAAATGTTATTAGAAACTGTAACAAAATATGGCGGAATCCATTTTCGACGTATCCAGGGAAACGTTAATTGCCGCCACCTTCTGGACAAAGTACGTAACTAGCCGTAACTATTTTCCGGTAGACGGCAAGCTTGTCACAATCACTTAATATTGTAATTCTACCATGGAGTTGAGTATTAATTTTGATTAATATAATTTACTAACATTTAAATGATGTCATACGATATATTAAGATATTATTGCTTTTAAATATTGAGCAAATATTTGCTATATAGGATAAATGTAAGTGAGCTAATGTACCGATCATATGTGAACAGTTGTAAAGATTTCAATGTCAGTAGATGTACCCAAATGTGTTTTGATAAAACATACTATTAAAGTGAAGTAATACTCCATATTTATATAAAGCAACACCGTAGTTTCGAACTGTCAAACATTAGGCGCATAATACGCATCTTTACCACTGACTATACTAAACTAATTGCAACAGTCAAAGGTGCATCAAGCTATATCACGTGTAGGTGGCCAATATATGTCGAATTTTATCACCTACTCAACAATAAATCTACAACCTCTCCGAGTGATCAAAAACGCGAATGACGACTAAAACGTTGCAATCGGGAAGACATATTTTTCGAAGCCGACAAGCCGGAACAATATCAATTAGTGTAGGTATGTTAGAAAGTATTCATATGTTCCGGAAGCTTAATAAATGGACATTAAATGTTATTAGAAACTGTAACAAAATATGGCGGAATCCATTTTCGACGTATCCAGGGAAACGTTAATTGCCGCCACCTTCTGGACAAAGTACGTAACTAGCCGTAACTATTTTCCGGTAGAAGGCAAGCTTGTCACAATCACTTAATATTGCAATTCTAGCGTGGAGTTGAGTATTAATTTTAATTAATATAATTTACTAACATTTAAATGATGTTATACGATATATTAAGATATTACTGTTTTAAATATTGAGCGAATATTTGCCATATAGGATAAATGAAAGTGAGCTAATGTACCGATCACATGTGTGTACAGTTGTAAAGATTTCAATGTCAGTAGATGTACCCAGGTGTTTTAATTAAACGTATTATAAAACTGAAATAATATTACATAGTTATATAAAGCAATACCGTAGTTTCGGACTCTCAAACATTACACACATAATGCGCATCTCTACTACTGACTGGACCACTCCAATTGCAATAGTCGAAGGTACATCAAGCTATATCGCGTATTGGGGCCAAGATATGTCGAATTTTGTCCCTTCCTCAACAATAAATCTACACCCTTCCAAGTGATCAAAAACGCCATTTCCGATTAAAACGTTGCAATCGGGAAGACATATTTTTCGAAGCCGACATGCCGGAACAATAACAATTAATGTAGGTATGTTAGAAAGTATTCATAAGTTGCGGAAGTTTAATCAATGGACATTAATTGTTTATTTGAATCTGTAACAAAATTTCGCGGAATCCATTTTCGACGTATCCAGGGAAACGTTAAATGACGCCACCTTCTGGACAAATAACGTAACTAGTCTAATCTATTTTCCGATAGTCAACGTGCTTGTCACAATCACTTAATATTGCAATTCTACCATGGAGTTGAGTATTAATTTTGATTAATATAATTTAGTAATATTTAAATGATGTCATACGATCAATCAAGACATTATTGCTTTTAAGTATTGACCAAATTTAGCCATATAGGATAAATGTAAGTGAGCTAATGTACCGATCATATGTGAACAGTTGTAAAGATTTCAATTTCCGTAAAATGTACCCAAATGTGTTTTGATAAAACATACTATTAAACTGAAGTAATACTCCATATTTATATAAAGCAACACCGTAGTTTCGAACTGTCAAACATTAGGCGCATAATACGCATCTCTACCACTGACTATACTAAATCAATTGCAACAGTCAAAGGTACATCAAGCTATATCGCGTCTAGGTGGCCAAAATATGTCGAATTTTGTCACCTACTCAACAATAAATCTAAAACCCTTTCCCCGAGTGTTCAAAAACGCGAATGTAAACTAAAACGTTGTAATCGGGAAGACATATTTTTCGAAGCCGACAAGCCGGAACAATAACAATTAGTGTGGGTTATGTTAGAAAGTATTCATATGTTCCGGAAGCTTAATAAATGGACATTAAATGTTATTAGAAACTGTAACAAAATATGGCGGAATCCATTTTCGACGTATCCAGGGAAACGTTAATTGCCGCCACCTTCTGGACAAAGTACGTAACTAGCCGTAACTATTTTCCGGTAGACGGCAAGCTTGTCACAATCACTTAATATTGTAATTCTACCATGGAGTTGAGTATTAATTTTGATTAATATAATTTACTAACATTTAAATGATGTCATACGATATATTAAGATATTATTGCTTTTAAATATTGAGCAAATATTTCCCATATAGGATAAATGTAAGTGAGCTAATGTACCGATCATATGTGAACAGTTGTAAAGATTTCAATGTCAGTAGATGTACCCAAATGTGTTTTGATAAAACATACTATTAAAGTGAAGTAATACTCCATATTTATATAAAGCAACACCGTAGTTTCGAACTGTCAAACATTAGGCGCATAATACGCATCTTTACCACTGACTATACTAAACTAATTGCAACAGTCAAAGGTGCATCAAGCTATATCACGTGTAGGTGGCCAATATATGTCGAATTTTATCACCTACTCAACAATAAATCTACAACCTCTCCGAGTGATCAAAAACGCGAATGACGACTAAAACGTTGCAATCGGGAAGACATATTTTTCGAAGCCGACAAGCCGGAACAATATCAATTAGTGTAGGTATGTTAGAAAGTATTCATATGTTCCGGAAGCTTAATAAATGGACATTAAATGTTATTAGAAACTGTAACAAAATATGGCGGAATCCATTTTCGACGTATCCAGGGAAACGTTAATTGCCGCCACCTTCTGGACAAAGTACGTAACTAGCCGTAACTATTTTCCGGTAGAAGGCAAGCTTGTCACAATCACTTAATATTGCAATTCTAGCATGGAGTTGAGTATTAATTTTAATTAATATAATTTACTAACATTTAAATGATGTCATATGATCAATTAAGACATTTTTGCTTTTATGTATTGAGCAAATCATCGCCATATAGGATTAACGTATGTGAGCTAATGGCCCGATCATACGTGAAAAGTTGTAAACATTTCCATGTCAGTAGATGTGCCCAAATGTGTTTTAATAAAAAATACAATCAAATTGAAATAATACTGTATAGTTATATAATGCAATACCGTAGTTTCGATCTGTCAAACATTAGGCGTATAATGGGCATCCCCAATGACTATACTAATCTAATTGCAACAGTCCAAGGGGCATCAAGCTATATCGCGTCTAGGTGGCCAAAATATGTCAAATTTGGTGTCACCTACTCAACAATAAATCTACAACCTTCCCGAGTGTTCAAAAACGCGAATGTGAACTAAAACGTTGTAATCAGGAAGACATATTTTTCGAAGCCGACAAGCCGGAACAATAACAATTAGTGTAGGTATGTTAGAAAGTATTCATATGTTCCGGAAGCTTAATAAATGGACATTAAATGAATATTTTTACAGACCTGTCAAAATAGTATTTATCCAATGTGATGTGAAATTGATCTGTTTATTAATATGTGTTAGACAACACTGTAATCCGGAGGCCGAGTAACGGTCCGTAATACGCCAAGCAATGCATGGTGAATTTGCAGGGGTGACCCCGTAGTTTCCACAAGCGTCATCCCTTTGTGTTGGATCTCTGAGCTGCAGCGAGTGTTTTGTAAACAGAGCCAACACAGAGGTTAATTTTCTTCATTTCACTCAAGGTTTGTATCAAGTCACGCTACTTTGTTGTGTTCCGGGCTTTGTTCCTGCTTTATACTTAAACTGTCAGCTTTCTAAGCGTCTTTCGACTTGTTTATCTTGTTGTGTTATGTAGTTTAGTGTCACATCTTCATTTTCGCCCGTCGCCCATTTTCGCTCGTTACTTCCGAGTGCGCCGGGGTTAACTTGTCTGCTGGATAATGGTTTGGCGATTGTGAGCTATTGATTCTCGGCCACAGTTTGATACGCTGCCTACAGCGTTATGTATTTAGTACCGATAATTCTCGCATCTTTGGTGCAGACTTAGATGGGTCTGATCCTTTTTCCGCCGTGTTTTACCACGATCTCAGGGGGTCTTACCCTAGATCGCTCGACCGGGAACTGTCAGTCGTCCGGGATCTGTCACCGAGGGCGGTTATTATTGACATCGGCACTACTGCTTTGTCTCGTGCGACCGTTGATCATGTGATTGTCTCCGTCGTGTCTTCTAGTAGTGTACGCTCTCGGTCGTACTCACATTGACGTTTCTTTGTCTTGTTTGTATGGTGTACCGTTGTGTACGCACACGGTCGTACTTACATTGACGTGTCCTTCTCTTGTTTGTATGGTGTACCGTTAGTGTACGCACGCGGTCGTACTCACATTGATAGGGCTTTAGCATGGTTACGTGGTGTACCATTTATGTTCTCCACACTCATTTTTTGTCGTCTTGTTTGTATGGTGTACCGTTGTGTACGCACACGGTCGTACTTACATTGACGTGTCCTTCTCTTGTTTGTATGGTGTACCGTTAGTGTTCGCACGCGGTCGTACTCACATTGATAGGGCTTTGGGTGGTTACGTGGTGTACCATTTATGTTCTCCACACTAATTTTTGTCGTCTTGTTTGTATGGTGTACCGTTGTGTACGCACACGGTCGTACTTACATTGACGTGTCCTTCTCTTGTTTGTATGGTGTACCGTTAGTTTTCGCACGCGGTCGTACTCACATTGATAGGGCTTTGGGTGGTTACGTGGTGTACCATTTATGTTCCCCACACTAATTCTTTGTCGTCTTTTTGTATGGTGTACCGTTGTGTACGCACACGGTCGTACTTACATTGACGTGTCCTTCTCTTGTTTGTATGGTGTACCGTTAGTTTTCGCACGCGGTCGTACTCACTTTGGATAGGGCTTTTTTACGTGGTGTACCATTTATTTTCCCCACACTCATTCTTTGTCGTCTTTTTTGTATGGTGTACCGTTGTGTACGCACACGGTCGTACTTACATTAATGTCCTTCTCTTGTTTGTATGGTGTACCGTTAGTGTACGCACGCGGTCGTACTCACTTTGGATAGGGCTTTTACGTGGTGTACCATTTATTTTCCACATTATTTCTTTGTCTTTTTTGTATGGTGTACCGTTGTGTACGCACACGGTCGTACTTACATTGATGTCCTTCTCTTGTTTGTATGGTGTACCGTTAGTGTACGCACGCGGTCGTACTCACATTGATAGGGCTTTTACGTGGTGTACCATTTATGTTCTCCACACTCATTCTGTGTCGTCTTGTTTGTATGGTGTACCGTTGTGTACGCACACGGTCGTACTTACATTGACGTGTCCTTCTCTTGTTTGTATGGTGTACCGTTAGTGTACGCACGCGGTCGTACTCGCATTGATAGGGCTTTAGCATGGTTACGTAGTAACCATTTATGTTTTCCACACTCTTTATGTGTCGTCTTGGATGTGTCCTTGTTCGTGTTTGTATGGTGTACCGTTAGTGTACGCACGCGGTCGTACTTACATTGACGGGGCTTTATGTGATTGTATGGTGTACCGTATGTTTGTTTGGTGTACCGTTTACGTTCTGTCATGGTCGTACTCGCATCGATGGCTCTTCATCATGTTTGTATGCTGTACCGTTAGTGTACGCACGCATCGTACTTACATTGCCGGGCTTTATTGTGATTGTGTGGTGTACCGTATGTCTGGTTGGTGTACCGTTTATGTTCTGTCTTGTACTCACTTTGATCGGTCTTATCATGTCTGTACGGTGTACCGTTAGTGTACGCACGCGGTCGTACTTACATTGATGGACTTTTCTCGTGTGTGTATGGTATACCGTGTATGTGTTGTGTCTTTATCATGTTTGTATGGTGTACCGTTGATGTTTTTTGTTTTTTTCTAGTTTTCTCTATTTATCAGCAGTAACATTCAGTTGTAATTATTAGCCATGCATGTTATTCTGTGTGGTCATTGTCCATATTGATATTTTTCATATCCATATGATGTACTGCGGGTGTTCTCATCTCTGCATTTATGGAATACTGGTATCTCTTACCCTTCATTCAATTTGTTCTAGTTCTGTCCATGACAACAATCACATTTCTTGTTTGTCTTATGTACCTTTGGTGTTCTCACCATTCATGGTCTGTCTCCTACTTACTGTGTTTCACTACAGCATATCTTCTCAGCTATACTTTCAATAATTTGCTGACTCATCTTTTAAGGCATACAGTGATCATACTTTCCGTTATATCACGTCTTTGTCATATGTGACATCATGTTCATCTATCTGTACCAGCTGGATTGCGATCAGCTCCAGTTGCCCACCCTTGGCATGCACTAATGCCCTGTTGTGGCCGTTTCAATGTGCTGTCTGGCCTTTTGTTGCCCTGTTGCAGTATGAAGCGTGGTCGGGCATCTGCGTTGCGACGATCTACGATTCGTCACCCTGCCGTGACTGTCGCCCTGCTCCCCCCCCCCCCACACGACTGCCACGGACATTATAGCTTCGGCACCAATGCTGCACACTCTTCTGAACGCTGCCTTATCATGTGCTACGAAACGGGCATATCGCCGAGCCATTTCATCTTACGCAAATTTTTGCAGGTTTCATTTTCCAGTGGTTCCCGTTTTCCCTGCGTCTGCTTGTGTTTTAGGGGCATTTATTGCACATCTTCCCTCTCAACGTTAGGCACCAGCTACTTTCATGACCTATGTGTCTGCCATATCATACGTTCATAGGTTGGCCGGCAAAGTCGATCCCACCCAGCTTTTCGTCGTCAACAAATTATTAGTAGGAGCAAAGAAGTTGTCGGGTACTCAGACACTCGACTTCCGATCAGTTTGTCCATCCTTCGGAAATTTGTGGATGCTATTAAATTTATTGCCTCCTCTGCTTATTTGCGACTTCTCCGACAAAGCATGTTTCTCTTGGCATTTCATGCATTTCTACCCATTCCCGTCCCAATGACAGTCACTCCATCATTAAAATTTTCAGATGTTACCATTTGTAACACAGGCAATGTTTTAGTCATATGCACTTTAAGCACAACACTTCTGGATAACCAGTTACTTTAACTATTTCTCAAACCAGTGACGCATTACTTTTGCCAGTATCTCACAAAAGCTTTGCTATGGGCAGGAACGTGGACGATACAGCATGACTGGCGTCTACGACATTCTACCTCTATTACATTTATCTAGTCAGTACCTTTGTCTTACCATTCGATCTAGAACGTGGACGCTTCAGCATGACTGGCGTCCACGACGTTCTACTTCTATTACATTTCCCTAGTCAATACCTTTGTCTTACCATTCGATCTAGAACGTGAACGCTTCAGCATGACTGGCGTCCACGACATTCTACTTCTATTACATTTATTCATTTTCAATTAAGGTAAGGTTTCCCCACCTTTACCCCGTTTTTGGGGTACGATTACTGCTAAGCCTGACAGACCAATTCCAACCTAGCACTTGATGTATTCTCAGTTGCTTTCGCCCGAGCCTTGTAGTTGTTGCAGCATGACTGCCCTTTCTTATCTAACTGTCGACATTAGCAATTGTTTTGGTTCAGCATGACTGCCCTTCGATGTTGCCCGGTACAGTCGTTCTTTGTATTCCCTCGCCTTATATATGGCTCAGGTACAAATCGTAGTCTCGCGGTTTCACGGCATATTTCTTCTAAATGTTCAGCTATGTTCCTTGGCAGAAGCCCTGGGGTGGGGGTGTGGCCTCTGACTAGAGGCCTGGTGGGGTATATCATTGCCCCCACCTTTGCTACTTTTACATTGTCATTTGATAATTGTTTACCTAAGCTATGAACATCATTGTATAGGCAACTAGCAGCTATGCATATATGTTGTATTTTCCTGTTGAAAATCTGGCTGCTAACCTGTTACATTATCATGGTTTTATATTTTGTTAGTACAATTATTAAATGACCTTTATCGACAATTACTCTTTGTGTGTTCTGTAGCAAACTAGCTCAGGGTTCTGCCAGTATGTATTATATTCACATTGAACATCAGCAGGGGATAAATGTTATTAGAAATGTAACAAAATATGGCGGAATCCATTTTCGACGTATCCAGGGAAACGTTAATTACCGCCACCTTCTGGACAAAGTACGTAACTAGCCGTAACTATTTTCCGGTAGACGGCAAGCTTGTCACAATCACTTAATATTGCAATTCTACCATGGAGTTGAGTATTAATTTTGATTAATATAATTTACTAACATTTAAATGATGTCATAAGATATATTAAGATATTATTGCTTTTAAATATTGAGCAAATATTTGCCATATAGGATAAATGTAAGTGAGCTAATGTACCGATCATATGTGAACAGTTGTAAAGATTTCAATGTCAGTAGATGTACCCAAATGTGTTTTGATAAAACATACTATTAAAGTGAAGTAATACTCCATATTTATATAAAGCAACACCGTAGTTTCGAACTGTCAAACATTAGGCGCATAATACGCATCTTTACCACTGACTATACTAAACTAATTGCAACAGTCAAAGGTGCATCAAGCTATATCACGTCTAGGTGGCCAATATATGTCGAATTTTATCACCTACTCAACAATAAATCTACAACCTCTCCGAGTGATCAAAAACCGAATGACGACTAAAACGTTGCAATCGGGAAGACATATTTTTCGAAGCCGACAAGCCGGAACAATATCAATTAGTGTAGGTATATTAGAAAGTATTCATCAGTTGCGGAAACTTAATAAATGGACATTAATTGTTTATTAGAAACTGTTAAAAAAATTTGGCGGAATCAATTTTCGACGTATCCAGGGAAACGTTAATTGCCGCCACCTTCTGGACAAAGTACGTAACTAGCCGTAACTATTTTCCGGTAGAAGGCAAGCTTGTCACAATCACTTAATATTGCAATTCTAGCATGGAGTTGAGTATTAATTTTAAATTTAAAATAATTTACTAACATTTAAATGATGTCATACGATATATTAAGATATTATTGTTTTAAATATTGAGCGAATATTTGCCATATAGGATAAATGAAAGTGAGCTAATGTACCGATCACGTGTGTACAGTTGTAAAGATTTCAATGTCAGTAGATGTACCCAGGTGTTTTAATTAAACGTATTTTAAAACTGAAATAATATTACATAGTTATATAAAGCAATACCGTAGTTTCGGACGTCAAACATTACACACATAATGCGCATCTCTACTACTGACTGGACCACTCCAATTCAATAGTCGAAGGTACATCAAGCTATATCGCGTATTGGGGGCCAAGATATGTCGAATTTTGTCCCCTTCTCAACAATAAATCTACACCCTTCCAAGTGATCAAAAACGCCATTTCCGATTAAAACGTTGCAATCGGGAAGACATATTTTTCGATGCCCACATGCCGGAACAATAACAATTAATGTAGGTATGTTAGAAAGTATTCATAAGTTGCGGAAGTTTAATAAATGGACATTAATTGTTTATTTGAATCTGTAACAAAATTTCGCGGAATCCATTTTCGACGTATCCAGGGAAACGTTAAATGACGCCACCTTCTGGACAAATAACGTAACTAGTCTAATCTATTTTCCGATAGTCAACGTGCTTGTCACAATCACTTAATATTGCAATTCTACCATGGAGTTGAGTATTAATTTTGATTAATATAATTTAGTAATATTTAAATGATGTCATACGATCAATCAAGACATTATTGCTTTTAAGTATTGACCAAATTTAGCCATATAGGATAAATGTAAGTGAGCTAATGGCCCAATCATATGTGACAAGTTGCAAACATTTAAATTTCCGTAGAAGTACCCAAATGTGTTTTGATAAAACATACTATTAAACTGAAGTAATACTCCATATTTATATAAAGCAACATCGTAGTTTCGAACTGTCAAACATTAGGCGCATAATACGCATCTCTACCACTGACTATACTAAATCAATTGCAACAGTCAAAGGTACATCAAGCTATATCGCGTCTAGGTGGCCAAAATATGTCGAATTGTGTCACCTACTCAACAACAAATCTACAACCTTCCCGAGTGTTCAAAAACGCGAATGTGAACTAAAACGTTGTAATCAGGAAGACATATTTTTCGAAGCCGACAAGCCGGAACAATAACAATTAGTGTAGGTTTTGTTAGAAAGTATTCATATGTTCCGGAAGCTTAATAAATGGACATTAAATGTTATTAGAAACTGTAACAAAATATGGCGGAATCCATTTTCGACGTATCCAGGGAAACGTTAATTGCCGCCACCTTCTGGACAAAGTACGTAACTAGCCGTAACTATTTTCCGGTAGACGGCAAGCTTGTCACAATCACTTAATATTGTAATTCTACCATGGAGTTGAGTATTAATTTTGATTAATATAATTTACTAACATTTAAATGATGTCATACGATATATTAAGATATTATTGCTTTTAAATATTGAGCAAATATTTGCCATATAGGATAAATGTAAGTGAGCTAATGTACCGATCATATGTGAACAGTTGTAAAGATTTCAATGTCAGTAGATGTACCCAAATGTGTTTTGATAAAACATACTATTAAAGTGAAGTAATACTCCATATTTATATAAAGCAACACCGTAGTTTCGAACTGTCAAACATTAGGCGCATAATACGCATCTTTACCACTGACAAAACTAAACTAATTGCAACAGTCAAAGGTGCATCAAGCTATATCACGTCTAGGTGGCCAATATATGTCGAATTTTATCACCTACTCAACAATAAATCTACAACCTCTCCGAGTGATCAAAAACCGAATGACGACTAAAACGTTGCAATCGGGAAGACATATTTTTCGAAGCCGACAAGCCGGAACAATATCAATTAGTGTAGGTATATTAGAAAGTATTCATCAGTTGCGGAAACTTAATAAATGGACATTAATTGTTTATTAGAAACTGTTAAAAAAATTTGGCGGAATCAATTTTCGACGTATCCAGGGAAACGTTAATTGCCGCCACCTTCTGGACAAAGTACGTAACTAGCCGTAACTATTTTCCGGTAGAAGGCAAGCTTGTCACAATCACTTAATATTGCAATTCTAGCATGGAGTTGAGTATTAATTTTAATTAATATAATTTACTAACATTTAAATGATGTCATACGATATATTAAGATATTATTGTTTTAAATATTGAGCGAATATTTGCCATATAGGATAAATGAAAGTGAGCTAATGTACCGATCACGTGTGTACAGTTGTAAAGATTTCAATGTCAGTAGATGTACCCAGGTGTTTTAATTAAACGTATTTTAAAACTGAAATAATATTACATAGTTATATAAAGCAATACCGTAGTTTCGGACGTCAAACATTACACACATAATGCGCATCTCTACTACTGACTGGACCACTCCAATTCAATAGTCGAAGGTACATCAAGCTATATCGCGTATTGGGGGCCAAGATATGTCGAATTTTGTCCCCTTCTCAACAATAAATCTACACCCTTCCAAGTGATCAAAAACGCCATTTCCGATTAAAACGTTGCAATCGGGAAGACATATTTTTCGATGCCCACATGCCGGAACAATAACAATTAATGTAGGTATGTTAGAAAGTATTCATAAGTTGCGGAAGTTTAATAAATGGACATTAATTGTTTATTTGAATCTGTAACAAAATTTCGCGGAATCCATTTTCGACGTATCCAGGGAAACGTTAAATGACGCCACCTTCTGGACAAATAACGTAACTAGTCTAATCTATTTTCCGATAGTCAACGTGCTTGTCACAATCACTTAATATTGCAATTCTACCCTGGAGTTGAGTATTAATTTTAAATTTAAAATAATTTATAAATTTAAATGATGTCATACGATAATTAAGAATTATTGCTTTTAAATATTGACCCAAAAATTTTTTCCCTATAGGATAAATGTAAGTGAGCTAATGGCCCAAACATATGTGAAAAAGTTGAAAATTTAAAATTTTGTAGAAGTACCCAAATGTGTTTTGATAAAACATACTATTAAATGAAGTAATACTCCATATTTATATAAAGCAACACCCTAGTTTCGAACTGTCAAACATTAGGCGCATAATACGCATCTTTACCACTGACTATACTAAATAATTGCAACAGTCAAAGGTCATCAAGCTATATCCGTCTAGGTGGCCAAAATATGTCGAATTTTTCACCTACTCAACAAAAATCTACAACCTTCCCCAGTGTTTAAAAACGCGAATGGAAATAAAACGTTGAATCGGGGAAAACATATTTTTCGAAGCCGACAAGCCGGAACAATAACAATTAGTGTAGGTTTTTTAGAAAGTATTCATAGTTCCCGGGAAAAATTTAAAAAATGGACATTAAATTTTTTATTAGAAACTGTAACAAAATTTGGCGGAATCCAAATTTTTGACGTATCCAGGGAAACGTTAATTGCCGCCACCTTCTGGACAAAGTACGTAACTAGCCGTAACTATTTTCCGGTAGAAGGCAAGCTTGTCACAATCACTTAATATTGAATTCTACCCTGGAGTTGAGTATTAATTTTGATTAATATAATTTACTAACATTTAAATGATGTCATACGATATATTAAGATATTATTTTTTTAAATATTGAGCAAAAATTTGCCATATAGGATAAATGAAAATGAGCTAATGTACCGATCCCTTGTGAAAAGTTGTAAAGATTTCAATGTCAGTAGATGTACCCAAAATGTTTTAAAAAAACTATTTTTAAAATGAAATAATATTCCCTATTTTTATAAAGCAAACCGTAGTTTCGGAAATGTCAAACATTAACCCATAATCGCATCTTTACCACTGACTTAAAAAACTAATTGCAAAGTCAAAAGGGGCATCAAGCTATATCCGTTTGGGGGCCAAATATGTCGAATTTTTCCCCTTCTCAACAATAAATCTACAACCCCCTTTCCAAATGATCAAAAACCCAATTTCCCATTTAAAAAGTTGCAATCGGGAAGACATATTTTTCGAAGCCGACAAGCCGGAACAATAACAATTAATGTAGGTATTTAGAAAGTATTCATAAATTGCGGAAATTTTAAAAAATGGACATTAATTGTTTATTTGAAATTGTTAAAAAAATTTGGGGGAATCCAAATTTTTGACGTATCCAGGGAAACGTTAAATTTCCCCCACCTTCTGGACAAATAAAGTAACTACCCCAACTATTTTCCGGTAGAACGGGTTGTCACAATCACTTAATATTGCAATTCTACCCTGGAGTTGAGTATTAATTTTAAATTTAAAATAATTTATAAATTTAAATGATGTCATAGATCAATTAAGACATTTTTGCTTTTAAGTATTGACCCAAAAATTTTCCATATAGGATTAAAGTAAGTGAGCTAATGGCCCAAACATAGTGAAAAGTTGAAACATTTAAAATTTTGTAGAAGTCCCAAATGTGTTTTAAAAAAAAATACAAAAAATTTAAATAATACTTATATTTTTATAAAGCAAACCCTAGTTTCGAACTGTCAAACATTAGGCGATAATGGGGATCTCTACCAATGACTATACTAAAACAATTGCAACAGTCCAAAAGGGGGGGTCAAGCTATATCGCGTCTAGGTGGCCAAAATATGTCGAATTGGGGTCACCTACTCAACAAAAATCTACAACCTTCCCGAGTGTTCAAAAACGCGAATGTGAACTAAAACGTTGTAATCAGGAAGACATATTTTTCGAAGCCGACAAGCCGGAACAATAACAATTAGTGTAGGTATTTAGAAAGTATTCAATTTTAAAAATTTTGGCGGAAACTTAAAAAAAAATTTTGGACCAAATTAATTGGTTTAAAAATTTGGAAACCAACCCAATTTTCCGAAAAAAAATTATTTTGGCCCCACCTAAGAAAAAGCCGATTAATTTGCCCCCTTGAAATTTTCCCCTTTTGGAACTTTTTTGCCCCCCAAATTTGAAAAATTAAATATTGTCAATTGGTTTGGAAAAAAGCCCATTATACGCCTAATTGTTTTGGAACCAAAGGGTTCCCCCAAAACTTAAAAAGGTTAAAAATTTTCTTTTAAAAATAACTTTTTACCCCAAAAATTTTTTAAATTTTTCAATTTTTTGGGGGGTTGTAATTTTTTTATTAAAACACAATTTTGGGGCAAAAATTCCTTTTTTCCTTTTTTTTTCAACCCAATTTTCGTTAAATCCTTTTTTATGGGCCGGATGAAAAAATTTGGGCCCTTTTTTAATTTTCATAAAAGCCCCCAAAAATTTTTTCTTTAAATTGATCTATGACATCATTTAAATTTATAAATTATATTAATCAAAATTAAATAACCCTTTTTTTAAAATTTCCCTTCCAAAAAGGTAGAATTTTTCCAAATTATTTTAAGTTTTATTGTGGGCCCAAATTTTGTTACAGTTTTAAATAAACAATTAATGTCCATTTATTAAATTTTCCCCAACTTATGAATACTTTCTAACATACCTACATTTAAATTTTTATTGTTCCGGCTTTTCGGCTTTGAAAAATATGTCTTCCCGATTGCAACGTTTTAATCGGAAAAAGGGTTTTTGATCACTTGGAAGGGTTTTAGATTTATTGTTGAGAAAGGGAAAAATTCGACATATTTGGCCCCAAACGGATATAGCTTGATGACCTTTGACTTTGCAATTAGTTTTTTAAATCAGTGGGAAAGATGCGATTATGGGTTTAAAGTTTGACAGTTCCCAAACTACGGTTTGCTTTATATAAATATGGAATATTATTTTATTTTAAAAATAGTTTTAAAAAAACACCTTTTGGGGACATCTACTGACATTGAAATCTTTACAACTGTTCACAATTTATCGGTACATTAGCTCACTTTCATTTATCCTATATGGGAAATATTTGCTCAATATTTAAAACAATAATATCTTTTAAAATATCGTATGACATCATTTAAATGTTAGTAAATTATATTAATCAAAATTAATACTCAACTCCATGGTAGAATTCAATATTAAGTGATTGTGACAAGCTTGCCTTTTACCGGAAAATAGTTACGGCTAGTTACGTACTTTGTCCAGAAGGTGGCGGAATTAACGTTTCCCTGGATACGTCGAAAATTGGGTTCCGCCAAATTTTGTTACAGTTTCTAATAAAAAATTTTAAAGTCCATTTATTAAGTTTTCCCCAACTATGAATACTTTCTAAATAACCCACACTAATTGTTTTTGTTCCGGCTTGTCGGCTTCGAAAAATATGTCTTCCCGATTCAACGTTTTAGTTTTCCCTTCGCGTTTTTGAACACTCGGGAAAGGGTTTTAGATTTTTGTTGAGTAGGTGAAAAATTCGACATATTTTGGCCACCTAGACGGATATAGCTTGATGACCTTTGACTGTTGCAATTGTTTAGTATAGTCAGTGGTAAAGATGCGTATTATGCGCCTAATGTTTGACAGTTCGAAACTACGGTGTTGCTTTATATAAATATGGAGTATTACTTCATTTAATAGTATGTTTTATCAAAACACATTTGGGTACTTTTACGGGAAAATTTTTAAATTTTCAACTTTCACATATGATTGGGCCCTTAGCTCACTTACATTTATCCTATATGGCAAAATTTGGTCAATATTTTAAAAACAATAATTCTTAAAATTATCGTATGACATCATTTAAATTTATAAATTATATTAATTAAAATTAATACTCAACTCCATGGTAGAATTGCAATATTAAGTGATTGTGACAAGCACGTTGACTATCGGAAAATAGATTAGACTAGTTACGTTATTTGTCCAGAAGGTGGCGTCATTTAACGTTTCCCTGGATACGTCGAAAATGGATTCCGCGAAATTTTGTTACAGATTCAAATAAAAAACCATTTATTAAACTTCCGCAACTTATGAATACTTTCTAACATACCTACATTAATTGTTATTGTTCCGGCATGTCGGCATCGAAAAATATGTCTTCCCGATTGCAACGTTTTAATCGGAAATGGCGTTTTTGATCACTTGGAAGGGTGTAGATTTATTGTTGAGAAGGGGACAAAATTCGACATATCTTGGCCCCCAATACGCGATATAGCTTGATGTACCTTCGACTATTGAATTGGAGTGGTCCAGTCAGTAGTAGAGATGCGCATTATGTGTGTAATGTTTGACGTCCGAAACTACGGGTATTGCTTTATATAACTATGTAATATTATTTCAGTTTTATAATACGTTTAATTAAAACACCTGGGTACATCTACTGACATTGAAATCTTTACAACTGTACACACGTGATCGGTACATTAGCTCACTTTCATTTATCCTATATGGCAAATATTCGCTCAATATTTAAAACAATAATATCTTAATATATCGTATGACATCATTTAAATGTTAGTAAATTATATTAATTAAAATTAATACTCAACTCCCAAAAGCTTTTTTGGAAATTGCCCCAAAAAATTAAGTTGATTTTTCCAGAAGGTGGCGGCAATTAACGTTTCCCTGGATACGTCGAAAATTGATTCCGCCAAATTTTGTTAAAAGTTTCTAATAAACAATTAATGTCCATTTATTAAGTTTCCGCAACTGATGAATACTTTCTAATATACCTACACTAATTGATATTGTTCCGGCTTGTCGGCTTCGAAAAATATGTCTTCCCGATTGCAACGTTTTAGTCGTCATTCGGTTTTTGATCACTCGGAGAGGTTGTAGATTTATTGTTGAGTAGGTGATAAAAATTTGACATATATTGGCCACCTAGACGTGATATAGCTTGATGCACCTTTGACTGTTGCAATTAGTTTAGTATAGTCAGTGGTAAAGATGCGTATTATTAATTTAATTAAAACCAAAAAGGAGTATTACTTCACTTTAATAGTATGTTTTATCAAAACACATTTGGGTACATCTACTGACATTGAAATCTTTACAACTGTTCACATATGATCGGTACATTAGCTCACTTACATTTATCCTATATGGGAAATATTTGCTCAATATTTAAAAGCAATAATATCTTAATATATCGTATGACATCATTTAAATGTTAGTAAATTATATTAATCAAAATTAATACTCAACTCCATGGTAGAATTACAATATTAAGTGATTGTGACAAGCTTGCCGTCTACCGGAAAATAGTTACGGCTAGTTACGTACTTTGTCCAGAAGGTGGCGGCAATTAACGTTTCCCTGGATACGTCGAAAATGGATTCCGCCATATTTTGTTACAGTTTCTAATAACATTTAATGTCCATTTATTAAGCTTCCGGAACATATGAATACTTTCTAACATAACCCACACTAATTGTTATTGTTCCGGCTTGTCGGCTTCGAAAAATATGTCTTCCTGATTACAACGTTTTAGTTCACATTCGCGTTTTTGAACACTCGGGAAGGTTGTAGATTTGTTGTTGAGTAGGTGACACAATTCGACATATTTTGGCCACCTAGACGCGATATAGCTTGATGTACCTTTGACTGTTGCAATTGATTTAGTATAGTCAGTGGTAGAGATGCGTATTATGCGCCTAATGTTTGACAGTTCGAAACTACGATGTTGCTTTATATAAATATGGAGTATTACTTCAGTTTAATAGTATGTTTTATCAAAACACATTTGGGTACTTCTACGGAAATTTAAATGTTTGCAACTTGTCACATATGATTGGGCCATTAGCTCACTTACATTTATCCTATATGGCTAAATTTGGTCAATACTTAAAAGCAATAATGTCTTGATTGATCGTATGACATCATTTAAATATTACTAAATTATATTAATCAAAATTAATACTCAACTCCATGGTAGAATTGCAATATTAAGTGATTGTGACAAGCACGTTGACTATCGGAAAATAGATTAGACTAGTTACGTTATTTGTCCAGAAGGTGGCGTCATTTAACGTTTCCCTGGATACGTCGAAAATGGATTCCGCGAAATTTTGTTACAGATTCAAATAAACAATTAATGTCCATTTATTAAACTTCCGCAACTTATGAATACTTTCTAACATACCTACATTAATTGTTATTGTTCCGGCATGTCGGCATCGAAAAATATGTCTTCCCGATTGCAACGTTTTAATCGGAAATGGCGTTTTTGATCACTTGGAAGGGTGTAGATTTATTGTTGAGAAGGGGACAAAATTCGACATATCTTGGCCCCAATACGCGATATAGCTTGATGTACCTTCGACTATTGAATTGGAGTGGTCCAGTCAGTAGTAGAGATGCGCATTATGTGTGTAATGTTTGACGTCCGAAACTACGGTATTGCTTTATATAACTATGTAATATTATTTCAGTTTTATAATACGTTTAATTAAAACACCTGGGTACATCTACTGACATTGAAATCTTTACAACTGTACACACGTGATCGGGACATTAGCTCACTTTCATTTATCCTATATGGCAAATATTCGCTCAATATTTAAAACAATAATATCTTAATATATCGTATGACATCATTTAAATGTTAGTAAATTATATTAATTAAAATTAATACTCAACTCCATGCTAGAATTGCAATATTAAGTGATTGTGACAAGCTTGCCTTCTACCGGAAAATAGTTACGGCTAGTTACGTACTTTGTCCAGAAGGTGGCGGCAATTAACGTTTCCCTGGATACGTCGAAAATTGATTCCGCCAAATTTTGTTAAAAGTTTCTAATAAACAATTAATGTCCATTTATTAAGTTTCCGCAACTGATGAATACTTTCTAAATACCTACACTAATTGATATTGTTCCGGCTTGTCGGCTTCGAAAAATATGTCTTCCCGATTGCAACGTTTTAGTCGTCATTCGGTTTTTGATCACTCGGAGAGGTTGTAGATTTATTGTTGAGTAGGTGATAAAATTCGACATATATTGGCCACCTAGACGTGATATAGCTTGATGCACCTTTGACTGTTGCAATTAGTTTAGTATAGTCAGTGGTAAAGATGCGTATTATGCGCCTAATGTTTGACAGTTCGAAACTACGGTGTTGCTTTATATAAATATGGAGTATTACTTCACTTTAATAGTATGTTTTATCAAAACACATTTGGGTACATCTACTGACATTGAAATCTTTACAACTGTTCACATATGATCGGTACATTAGCTCACTTACATTTATCCTATATGGCAAATATTTGCTCAATATTTAAAAGCAATAATATCTTAATATATCTTATGACATCATTTAAATGTTAGTAAATTATATTAATCAAAATTAATACTCAACTCCATGGTAGAATTGCAATATTAAGTGATTGTGACAAGCTTGCCGTCTACCGGAAAATAGTTACGGCTAGTTACGTACTTTGTCCAGAAGGTGGCGGTAATTAACGTTTCCCTGGATACGTCGAAAATGGATTCCGCCATATTTTGTTACAGTTTCTAATAACATTTATCCCCTGCTGATGTTCAATGTGAATATAATACATACTGGCAGAACCCTGAGCTAGTTTGCTACAGAACACACAAAGAGTAATTGTCGATAAAGGTCATTTAATAATTGACTAACAAAATATAAAACCATGATAATGTAACAGGTTTGCAGCCAGATTTTCAACAGGAAAATACAACATATATGCATAGCTGCTAGTTTCCTATACAATGATGTTTATAGCTTAGGTAAACAATTATCAAATGACAATGTAAAAGTAGCAAAGGTGGGGGCAATGATATACCCCACCAGGCCTCTAGTCAGAGGCCACACCCCCACCCCAGGGCTTCTGCCAAGGAACATAGCTGAACATTTAGAAGAAATATGCCGTGAAACCGCGAGACTACGATTTGTACCTGAGCCATATATAAGGCGAGGGAATACAAAGAACGACTGTACCGGGCAACATCGAAGGGCAGTCATGCTGAACCAAAACAATTGCTAATGTCGACAGTTAGATAAGAAAGGGCAGTCATGCTGCAACAACTACAAGGCTCGGGCGAAAGCAACTGAGAATACATCAAGTGCTAGGTTGGAATTGGTCTGTCAGGCTTAGCAGTAATCGTACCCCAAAAACGGGGTAAAGGTGGGGAAACCTTACCTTAATTGAAAATGAATAAATGTAATAGAAGTAGAATGTCGTGGACGCCAGTCATGCTGAAGCGTTCACGTTCTAGATCGAATGGTAAGACAAAGGTATTGACTAGGGAAATGTAATAGAAGTAGAACGTCGTGGACGCCAGTCATGCTGAAGCGTCCACGTTCTAGATCGAATGGTAAGACAAAGGTACTGACTAGATAAATGTAATAGAGGTAGAATGTCGTAGACGCCAGTCATGCTGTATCGTCCACGTTCCTGCCCATAGCAAAGCTTTTGTGAGATACTGGCAAAAGTAATGCGTCACTGGTTTGAGAAATAGTTAAAGTAACTGGTTATCCAGAAGTGTTGTGCTTAAAGTGCATATGACTAAAACATTGCCTGTGTTACAAATGGTAACATCTGAAAATTTTAATGATGGAGTGACTGTCATTGGGACGGGAATGGGTAGAAATGCATGAAATGCCAAGAGAAACATGCTTTGTCGGAGAAGTCGCAAATAAGCAGAGGAGGCAATAAATTTAATAGCATCCACAAATTTCCGAAGGATGGACAAACTGATCGGAAGTCGAGTGTCTGAGTACCCGACAACTTCTTTGCTCCTACTAATAATTTGTTGACGACGAAAAGCTGGGTGGGATCGACTTTGCCGGCCAACCTATGAACGTATGATATGGCAGACACATAGGTCATGAAAGTAGCTGGTGCCTAACGTTGAGAGGGAAGATGTGCAATAAATGCCCCTAAAACACAAGCAGACGCAGGGAAAACGGGAACCACTGGAAAATGAAACCTGCAAAAATTTGCGTAAGATGAAATGGCTCGGCGATATGCCCGTTTCGTAGCACATGATAAGGCAGCGTTCAGAAGAGTGTGCAGCATTGGTGCCGAAGCTATAATGTCCGTGGCAGTCGTGTGGGGGGGGGCAGCAGGGCGACAGTCACGGCAGGGTGACGAATCGTAGATCGTCGCAACGCAGATGCCCGACCACGCTTCATACTGCAACAGGGCAACAAAAGGCCAGACAGCACATTGAAACGGCCACAACAGGGCATTAGTGCATGCCAAGGGTGGGCAACTGGAGCTGATCGCAATCCAGCTGGTACAGATAGATGAACATGATGTCACATATGACAAAGACGTGATATAACGGAAAGTATGATCACTGTATGCCTTAAAAGATGAGTCAGCAAATTATTGAAAGTATAGCTGAGAAGATATGCTGTAGTGAAACACAGTAAGTAGGAGACAGACCATGAATGGTGAGAACACCAAAGGTACATAAGACAAACAAGAAATGTGATTGTTGTCATGGACAGAACTAGAACAAATTGAATGAAGGGTAAGAGATACCAGTATTCCATAAATGCAGAGATGAGAACACCCGCAGTACATCATATGGATATGAAAAATATCAATATGGACAATGACCACACAGAATAACATGCATGGCTAATAATTACAACTGAATGTTACTGCTGATAAATAGAGAAAACTAGAAAAAAACAAAAAACATCAACGGTACACCATACAAACATGATAAAGACACAACACATACACGGTATACCATACACACACGAGAAAAGTCCATCAATGTAAGTACGACCGCGTGCGTACACTAACGGTACACCGTACAGACATGATAAGACCGATCAAAGTGAGTACAAGACAGAACATAAACGGTACACCAACCAGACATACGGTACACCACACAATCACAATAAAGCCCGGCAATGTAAGTACGATGCGTGCGTACACTAACGGTACAGCATACAAACATGATGAAGAGCCATCGATGCGAGTACGACCATGACAGAACGTAAACGGTACACCAAACAAACATACGGTACACCATACAATCACATAAAGCCCCGTCAATGTAAGTACGACCGCGTGCGTACACTAACGGTACACCATACAAACACGAACAAGGACACATCCAAGACGACACATAAAGAGTGTGGAAAACATAAATGGTTACTACGTAACCATGCTAAAGCCCTATCAATGCGAGTACGACCGCGTGCGTACACTAACGGTACACCATACAAACAAGAGAAGGACACGTCAATGTAAGTACGACCGTGTGCGTACACAACGGTACACCATACAAACAAGACGACAAAAAATGAGTGTGGAGAACATAAATGGTACACCACGTAAAAAAGCCCTATCAATGTGAGTACGACCGCGTGCGTACACTAACGGTACACCATACAAACAAGAGAAGGACACGTCAATGTAAGTACGACCGTGTGCGTACACAACGGTACACCATACAAAAAAGACGACACAGAATGAGTGTGGAGAAAATAAATGGTACACCACGTAAAAGCCCTATCCAAAGTGAGTACGACCGCGTGCGTACACTAACGGTACACCATACAAACAAGAGAAGGACACGTTAATGTAAGTACGACCGTGTGCGTACACAACGGTACACCATACAAAAAAGACGACAAAGAATGAGTGTGGGGAAAATAAATGGTACACCACGTAAAAAAGCCCTATCCAAAGTGAGTACGACCGCGTGCGAAAACTAACGGTACACCATACAAACAAGAGAAGGACACGTCAATGTAAGTACGACCGTGTGCGTACACAACGGTACACCATACAAAAAAGACGACAAAGAATGAGTGTGGGGAAAATAAATGGTACACCACGTAAAAAAGCCCTATCCAAAGTGAGTACGACCGCGTGCGTACACTAACGGTACACCATACAAACAAGAGAAGGACACGTCAATGTAAGTACGACCGTGTGCGTACACAACGGTACACCATACAAACAAGACGACAAAAATTAGTGTGGAGAACATAAATGGTACACCACGTAAAAAAGCCCTATCAATGTGAGTACGACCGCGTGCGAAAACTAACGGTACACCATACAAACAAGAGAAGGACACGTCAATGTAAGTACGACCGTGTGCGTACACAACGGTACACCATACAAACAAGACGACAAAAAATGAGTGTGGAGAACATAAATGGTACACCACGTAACCATGCTAAAGCCCTATCAATGTGAGTACGACCGCGTGCGTACACTAACGGTACACCATACAAACAAGAGAAGGACACGTCAATGTAAGTACGACCGTGTGCGTACACAACGGTACACCATACAAACAAGACAAAGAAACGTCAATGTGAGTACGACCGAGAGCGTACACTACTAGAAGACACGACGGAGACAATCACATGATCAACGGTCGCACGAGACAAAGCAGTAGTGCCGATGTCAATAATAACCGCCCTCGGTGACAGATCCCGGACGACTGACAGTTCCCGGTCGAGCGATCTAGGGTAAGACCCCCTGAGATCGTGGTAAAACACGGCGGAAAAAGGATCAGACCCATCTAAGTCTGCACCAAAGATGCGAGAATTATCGGTACTAAATACATAACGCTGTAGGCAGCGTATCAAACTGTGGCCGAGAATCAATAGCTCACAATCGCCAAACCATTATCCAGCAGACAAGTTAACCCCGGCGCACTCGGAAGTAACGAGCGAAAATGGGCGACGGGCGAAAATGAAGATGTGACACTAAACTACATAACACAACAAGATAAACAAGTCGAAAGACGCTTAGAAAGCTGACAGTTTAAGTATAAAGCAGGAACAAAGCCCGGAACACAACAAAGTAGCGTGACTTGATACAAACCTTGAGTGAAATGAAGAAAATTAACCTCTGTGTTGGCTCTGTTTACAAAACACTCGCTGCAGCTCAGAGATCCAACACAAAGGGATGACGCTTGTGGAAACTACGGGGTCACCCCTGCAAATTCACCATGCATTGCTTGGCGTATTACGGACCGTTACTCGGCCTCCGGATTACAGTGTTGTCTAACACATATTAATAAACAGATCAATTTCACATCACATTGGATAAATACTATTTTGACAGGTCTGTAAAAATATTCATTTAATGTCCATTTATTAAGCTTCCGGAACATATGAATACTTTCTAACATACCTACACTAATTGTTATTGTTCCGGCTTGTCGGCTTCGAAAAATATGTCTTCCTGATTACAACGTTTTAGTTCACATTCGCGTTTTTGAACACTCGGGAAGGTTGTAGATTTATTGTTGAGTAGGTGACACAATTCGACATATTTTGGCCACCTAGACGCGATATAGCTTGATGCCCCTTGGACTGTTGCAATTAGATTAGTATAGTCATTGGTAGAGATGCCCATTATACGCCTAATGTTTGACAGATCGAAACTACGGTATTGCATTATATAACTATACAGTATTATTTCAATTTGATTGTATTTTTTATTAAAACACATTTGGGCACATCTACTGACATGGAAATGTTTACAACTTTTCACGTATGATCGGGCCATTAGCTCACATACGTTAATCCTATATGGCGATGATTTGCTCAATACATAAAAGCAAAAATGTCTTAATTATCTAAGAATCATTTAAATGTTATAAATTTAAATTAATTTAAAATTAATACTCAACTCCATGCTAGAATTGCAATATTAAATAAATTTTTAAAGTTGCCTTTTACCGGAAAAAGTTACGGCTAGTTACTAATTTTCCAGAAGGGGGGCGGCAATTTTAAAGTTTCCCTGGATACGTCGAAAAGGGTTCCGCCAAATTTTTTTAAAAGTTTCAAAAAAACAATTAATGTCCATTTATTAAGTTTCCGCAACTGATGAATACTTTCTAACATACCTACATTTAAATTTTTATTGTTCCGGCTTTTCGGCTTCGAAAAATATGTCTTCCTGATTCAAGTTTTAATTTTCCCTTGGGGTTTTTGCACTTGGGGAAGGGGGGGGAGATTTATTGTTGAGAAAGGGGGCAAAATTCGACATATTTTGGCCCCCAAACGCGATATAGCTTGATGCCCCCTTGGGCTTTGCAATTTGGGGTTGGGAAATCATTGGGAGAGATGCCCATTATTGGGTTTAAAGTTTGACAGTCCCAAACTACGGTTTGCTTTTTATAACTATTTAATATTATTTCAATTTTATTTATTTTTTAAATTTAAAAAACCTTTTGGGACATCTACTGACATTGGGAAAATTTTTCAACTTTTCCCCTTGATCGGGCCCTTAGCTCACTTTTTTTTAAACCTATATGGCAAAAATTTGCTCAATAATTTTAAAACAAAAATTCTTAATTATCTATGACATCTTTTTAAAAGTTAGTAAATTATATTAATTAAAATTAATACTCAACTCCATGCTAGAATTGCAATATTAAGTGATTGTGACAAGCTTGCCTTTTACCGGAAAATAGTTACGGCTAGTTACGTACTTTGTCCAGAAGGTGGCGGCAATTAACGTTTCCCTGGATACGTCGAAAATTGGGTTCCGCCAAATTTTGTTAAAAGTTTCTAATAAAAAATTTTAAAGTCCATTTATTAAGTTTTCCCCAACTATGAATACTTTCTAACATAACCCACACTAATTGTTATTGTTCCGGCTTGTCGGCTTCGAAAAATATGTCTTCCTGATTACAACGTTTTAGTTCACATTCGCGTTTTTGAACACTCGGGAAGGTTGTAGATTTTTGTTGAGTAGGTGACACCAAATTTGACATATTTTGGCCACCTAGACGCGATATAGCTTGATGCCCCTTTGGGCTGTTGCAATTAGTTTTGTATAGTCATTTGGGAAAGATGCCCATTATCGCCTAATGTTTGACAGTTTGAAACTACGGTTTGCTTTTTATAAATATAAATATTATTTTAATTTAAAAGTATTTTTTATTAAAACACATTTGGGACATCTACTGACATTGGGAAAATTTTTCAACTTTTCACTATGATCGGGCCCTTAGCTCACTTTCTTTAAACCTATATGGGGAAAAATTTGCTCAATAATTTTAAAAACAAAAATTCTTAATTATCTATGACATCATTTAAATGTTAGTAAATTATATTAATTAAAATTAATACTCAACTCCATGGTAGAATTCAATATTAAGTGATTGTGACAAGCTTGCCTTTTACCGGAAAATAGTTACGGCTAGTTACGTACTTTGTCCAGAAGGTGGCGGCAATTAACGTTTCCCTGGATACGTCGAAAATTGGGTTCCGCCAAATTTTGTTAAAAGTTTCTAATAAAAAATTTTAAAGTCCATTTATTAAGTTTTCCCCAACTATGAATACTTTCTAAATAACTACACTAATTGTTATTGTTCCGGCTTGTCGGCTTCGAAAAATATGTCTTCCTGATTACAACGTTTTAGTTCACATTCGCGTTTTTGAACACTCGGGAAGGTTGTAGATTTGTTGTTGAGTAGGTGACACAATTCGACATATTTTGGCCACCTAGACGCGATATAGCTTGATGTACCTTTGACTGTTGCAATTGATTTAGTATAGTCAGTGGTAGAGATGCGTATTATGCGCCTAATGTTTGACAGTTCGAAACTACGATGTTGCTTTATATAAATATGGAGTATTACTTCAGTTTAATAGTATGTTTTATCAAAACACATTTGGGTACTTCTACGGAAATTTAAATGTTTGCAACTTGTCACATATGATTGGGCCATTAGCTCACTTACATTTATCCTATATGGCTAAATTTGGTCAATACTTAAAAGCAATAATGTCTTGATTGATCGTATGACATCATTTAAATATTACTAAATTATATTAATCAAAATTAATACTCAACTCCATGGTAGAATTGCAATATTAAGTGATTGTGACAAGCACGTTGACTATCGGAAAATAGATTAGACTAGTTACGTTATTTGTCCAGAAGGTGGCGTCATTTAACGTTTCCCTGGATACGTCGAAAATGGATTCCGCGAAATTTTGTTACAGATTCAAATAAACAATTAATGTCCATTGATTAAACTTCCGCAACTTATGAATACTTTCTAACATACCTACATTAATTGTTATTGTTCCGGCTTGTCGGCTTCGAAAAATATGTCTTCCCGATTGCAACTTTTTAAAGTCGAATTGGCGTTTTTGATCATTTGGGAAAGGGGGTTGTAGATTTATTGTTGAGAAGGGATAAAATTCGACATATCTTGGCCCCTACGCGATATAGCTTGATGTACCTTTGACTGTTGCAATTGAGTTTGTCCAGTCAGTGGTAGAGATGCGTATTATGTGCCTAATGTTTGAGAGTTCGAAACTACGGTGTTGCTTTATAAAAACTATGGAGTATTATTTCACTTTAAAAAGTATGTTTTATTAAAACCCCTTTTGGGTACATCTACTGACATTGAAATCTTTACAACTGTTCACATAGGGATCGGTACATTAGCTCACTTTCATTTATCCTATATGGCAAATATTTGCTCAATATTTAAAAAAAGTAATATCTTAATATATCGTATGACATCATTTAAATGTTAGTAAATTATATTAATTAAAATTAATACTCAACTCCATGGTAGAATTGCAATATTAAGTGATTGTGACAAGCTTGCCGTCTACCGGAAAATAGTTACGGCTAGTTACGTACTTTGTCCAGAAGGTGGCGGCAATTAACGTTTCCCTGGATACGTCGAAAATGGATTCCGCCATATTTTGTTACAGTTTCTAATAACATTTAATGTCCATTTATTAAGCTTCCGGAACATATGAATACTTTCTAACAAAACCTACACTAATTGTTATTGTTCCGGCTTGTCGGCTTCGAAAAATATGTCTTCCTGATTACAACGTTTTAGTTCACATTCGCGTTTTTGAACACTCGGGAAGGTTGTAGATTTGTTGTTGAGTAGGTGACACAATTCGACATATTTTGGCCACCTAGACGCGATATAGCTTGATGTACCTTTGACTGTTGCAATTGATTTAGTATAGTCAGTGGTAGAGATGCGTATTATGCGCCTAATGTTTGACAGTTCGAAACTACGATGTTGCTTTATATAAATATGGAGTATTACTTCATTTAATAGTATGTTTTATCAAAACACATTTGGGTACTTCTACAAAATTTTAAATTTTCAATTTGTCACATATGTTTGGGCCATTAGCTCACTTACATTTATCCTATATGGCAAATTTTGGGTCAATATTAAAAGCAATAATTCTTATTATCGTATGACATCATTTAAATTTATAAATTATATTAATCAAAATTAATACTCAACTCCATGGTAGAATTCAATATTAAGTGTTTTAAAGCCTTTCTACGGAAAATAGTTAGCTAGTTACTTTATTTGTCCAGAAGGTGGCGTCATTTAACGTTTCCCTGGATACGTCGAAAATGGATTCCGCGAAATTTTGTTACAGATTCAAATAAACAATTAATGTCCATTATTAAACTTCCGCAACTTATGAATACTTTCTAACATACCTACATTAATTGTTATTGTTCCGGCATGTCGGCATCGAAAAATATGTCTTCCCGATTGCAACGTTTTAATCGGAAATGGCGTTTTTGATCACTTGGAAGGGTGTAGATTTATTGTTGAGAAGGGGACAAAATTCGACATATCTTGGCCCCCAATACGCGATATAGCTTGATGTACCTTCGACTATTGCAATTGGAGTGGTCCAGTCAGTAGTAGAGATGCGCATTATGTGTGTAATGTTTGAGAGTCCGAAACTACGGTATTGCTTTATATAACTATGTAATATTATTTCAGTTTTATAATACGTTTAATTAAAACACCTGGGTACATCTACTGACATTGAAATCTTTACAACTGTACACACATGTGATCGGTACATTAGCTCACTTTCATTTATCCTATATGGCAAATATTCGCTCAATATTTAAAAAAAGTAATATCTTAATATATCGTATGACATCATTTAAATGTTAGTAAATTATATTAATTAAAATTAATACTCAACTCCATGCTAGAATTGCAATATTAAGTGATTGTGACAAGCTTGCCTTCTACCGGAAAATAGTTACGGCTAGTTACGTACTTTGTCCAGAAGGTGGCGGCAATTAACGTTTCCCTGGATACGTCGAAAATGGATTCCGCCATATTTTGTTACAGTTTCTAATAACATTTAATGTCCATTTATTAAGCTTCCGGAACATATGAATACTTTCTAACATACCTACACTAATTGATATTGTTCCGGCTTGTCGGCTTCGAAAAATATGTCTTCCCGATTGCAACGTTTTAGTCGTCATTCGCGTTTTTGATCACTCGGAGAGGTTGTAGATTTATTGTTGAGTAGGTGATAAAATTCGACATATATTGGCCACCTAGACGTGATATAGCTTGATGCACCTTTGACTGTTGCAATTAGTTTAGTATAGTCAGTGGTAAAGATGCGTATTATGCGCCTAATGTTTGACAGTTCGAAACTACGGTGTTGCTTTATATAAATATGGAGTATTACTTCACTTTAATAGTATGTTTTATCAAAACACATTTGGGTACATCTACTGACATTGAAATCTTTACAACTGTTCACATATGATCGGTACATTAGCTCACTTACATTTATCCTATATAGCAAATATTTGCTCAATATTTAAAAGCAATAATATCTTAATATATCGTATGACATCATTTAAATGTTAGTAAATTATATTAATCAAAATTAATACTCAACTCCATGGTAGAATTACAATATTAAGTGATTGTGACAAGCTTGCCGTCTACCGGAAAATAGTTACGGCTAGTTACGTACTTTGTCCAGAAGGTGGCGGCAATTAACGTTTCCCTGGATACGTCGAAAATGGATTCCGCCATATTTTGTTACAGTTTCTAATAACATTTAATGTCCATTTATTAAGCTTCCGGAACATATGAATACTTTCTAACATAACTACACTAATTGTTATTGTTCCGGCTTGTCGGCTTCGAAAAATATGTCTTCCTGATTACAACGTTTTAGTTCACATTCGCGTTTTTGAACACTCGGGAAGGTTGTAGATTTGTTGTTGAGTAGGTGACACAATTCGACATATTTTGGCCACCTAGACGCGATATAGCTTGATGTACCTTTGACTGTTGCAATTGATTTAGTATAGTCAGTGGTAGAGATGCGTATTATGCGCCTAATGTTTGACAGTTCGAAACTACGATGTTGCTTTATATAAATATGGAGTATTACTTCAGTTTAATAGTATGTTTTATCAAAACACATTTGGGTACTTCTACGGAAATTTAAATGTTTGCAACTTGTCACATATGATTGGGCCATTAGCTCACTTACATTTATCCTATATGGCTAAATTTGGTCAATACTTAAAAGCAATAATGTCTTGATTGATCGTATGACATCATTTAAATATTACTAAATTATATTAATCAAAATTAATACTCAACTCCATGGTAGAATTGCAATATTAAGTGATTGTGACAAGCACGTTGACTATCGGAAAATAGATTAGACTAGTTACGTTATTTGTCCAGAAGGTGGCGTCATTTAACGTTTCCCTGGATACGTCGAAAATGGATTCCGCGAAATTTTGTTACAGATTCAAATAAACAATTAATGTCCATTGATTAAACTTCCGCAACTTATGAATACTTTCTAACATACCTACATTAATTGTTATTGTTCCGGCATGTCGGCATCGAAAAATATGTCTTCCCGATTGAACGTTTTAATCGGAAATGGCGTTTTTGATCACTTGGAAGGGTGTAGATTTATTGTTGAGGAAGGGACAAAATTCGACATATCTTGGCCCCCAATACGCGATATAGCTTGATGTACCTTCGACTATTGCAATTGGAGTGGTCCAGTCAGTAGTAGAGATGCGCATTATGTGTGTAATGTTTGAGAGTCCGAAACTACGGTATTGCTTTATATAACTATGTAATATTATTTCAGTTTTATAATACGTTTAATTAAAACACCTGCGTACATCTACTGACATTGAAATCTTTACAACTGTACACACATGTGATCGGTACATTAGCTCACTTTCATTTATCCTATATGGCAAATATTCGCTCAATATTTAAAAAAATAATATCTTAATATATCGTATGACATCATTTAAATGTTAGTAA
>JAODUO010001866.1:60000-67500 GCA_025642075.2 Ridgeia piscesae | reverse complement strand
TCGATGGACGAACCGTGCACCGGTGGCATGACACATATCGTTATGTCCGTGTCGCACGGCACACTGAGGTCAATCGAAGACAAGTCACTGTTGTCCATAGAAGACTCTGAGGCGGGTGTCATGATCACACTCACACTAGGCGGCGGCGTTACGCGTGACTGACTTTGAGAGCGCGCCGACAGTGTCATCGACTTGCCCGTGATTCTGGCGTTGATATGAGCAAAGCCAGCGCGCTCCAAATACTGAAGGTAGTCAACGCGGTCAGTCGGGTCCACGTTTACCAAATCAACGGAGTCTTTTTCTGGTAAACATACCCAGGTTGTATTAAGTAGGCGAATCGCAAGTACATACGCAAGTGTTGAATAGTGTGCGTCCGTGCGTCCGTGCGTCCGTGCGTGCGCGCGCGCGTGCATGTATGTGTGTGTTTTTGTATGTATGTATGTATGTATGTATGTATATATGTATGTATGTAGGTAGGTATTTGTGTGTGTGTGTATGTGTGTTTGTGTGTGATTGTGTTTGTGTGTGTGTAGTTATGTTTTATATCTACGTGCATGTGTGTTTGTGTGCGCGCGTGTGCAGTATGCGTGGATCTGTATACGTATATGGGGTTGGATGAGTAGGTGTACGTGTGTGTTGTGTGTGTTATTGTTTGTGTGTTTTGTATGTGTTTGTTTGTGTGTTTATGTTGAGTGTATATGTGTGCAATATGCGTGAGTGTATATATAGATATATACGTGTAAGTATATGTTCTTATCAATAGAAACCCCGCCAGGTATGGAGGGTCCGACTACCCTGACTAGAGAAACGTAACCGTCACGGGGAGTGTGAAATGACTTTCATAACGCCGTTTCGCACAACGGAACCGTCACGGGGAGTGTGAAAGGACCTCGATGCCGCCATCACACAGAACGTAACCGTCACGGGGCTTGTGAAATGACTTTAATACCGCCGTCACACAGACAGTAGCCGTCACGAGGAGTGTGAAATGACCTTGATACCGCCGTCACACAAACCGTAGCCGTCACGGGGAGTGTGAAACGACCTTGATACCGCCGTCACACAGACCGTAGCTGTCACGGGGATTGTAAAATGACCTTGACACCGCCGTCACACAGAACACAACCGTCACGGGGCGTGTGAAATGACCTTGATACCGCCGTCACACAGAACGCAACCGTCACGGGGAGTGTGAAATGACCTTAATACCGCCGTCACACAGAACGCAACCGTCACGGGGACTGTGAAATTACTTTAATACCGACGTCACGCAGAACGTTACCGTCACGGGGTGTGTGAAATGACCTTGATACCGCCGTCACACAGACCGTTGCCATCACGGGGAGTGTAAAATGACCTTGATACCGCCGTCACACAGACCGTAGCCGTCACGGGGAGTGTGAAATGACCTTGATACCGCCGTCACACCGAACGCAACCGTCATGGGGCTTGTGAAATGACCTTGATACCGCCGTCACGCAGGCCGTAGCCGTCATGGGGAGTGTGAAATGACCTTAATACCGCCGTCACACAGAACGCAACCGTCACGGGGAGTGTGAAATTTCTTTAATACCGCCGTCACGCAGAACGTAACCGTCACGGGGAGTGTGAAATGACTTTAATGCTGCCGTCAGGCAGAACGTAACCGTCACAGGGAGTGTGAAATGACCTTGATACCGCCGTCACACAGACCGTAGCCGTCACAGGGAGTGTGAAGTGACCTTGATACCGGCGTTACACAGACCGTTGCCACCACGAGGAGTGTGAAATGACCTTGATACCGCCGTCACACAGACCGTAGCCGTCACGGGGAGTGTGGAATGACCTTGATACCGCCGTCACACAGAACGCAACCGCCACGGGGAGTGTGAAATGACCTTGATACCGCCGTCACACAGAACGCACCCGTCATGGGAAGTGTGAAATGACCCTAATACCGCCGTCACACAGAACGCAACCGTCACGGGGAGTGTGGAATGGCCTTAATACCGCCGTCACACAGAACGCAACCGTCACGGAGAGTGTGAAATGACCTTAATACCACCGTCACACAGAACGTAACCGTCACGGGGAGTGTGAAATGACCTTAATACCACCGTCACACAGAACGCAACCGTCACGGAGAGTGTGAAATGACCTTAATACCACCGTCACACAGAACGTAACCGTCACGGGGAGTGTGAAATGACCTTAATACCACCGTCACACAGAACGCAACCGTCACGGAGAGTGTGAAATGACCTTAATACCACCGTCACACAGAACGCAACCGTCACGGGGACTGTGGAATGGCCTTAATACCGCCGTAACACAGAACGTAACCGTCACGGGGAGGGTGAAATGACCTTAAACCGCCGTCACACAGAACGTAACCGTCACGGGGAGGGTGAAATGACCTTAATACCGCCGTCACACAGAACGTAACCGTGACGGGGAGTGTGAAATGACCTTAATACCGCCGTCACACAGAACGTAACCGTCACGGGGAGTGTGAAATTACCTTAATACCGCCGTCACACAGAACATAACCGTCACGGGGAGTGTGAAATTACCTTAATACCGCCGTCACACAGAACGTAACCGTCACGGGGAGGGTGAAATGACCTTAATACCGTCGTCACACAGAACGTAACCGTCACGGGGAGTGTGAAATTACCTTAATACCGCCGTCACACAGAACGTAACCGTCACGGGGAGTGTGAAATTACCTTAATACCGCCGTCACACAGAACGTAACCGTCACGGGGAGTGTGAAATTACCTTAATACCGCCGTCACACAGAACGTAACCGTCACGGGGAGTGTGAAATTACCTTAATACCGCCGTCACACAGAACGTAACCGTCACGGGGAGTGTGAAATTACCTTAATACCGCCGTCACACAGAACGTAACCGTCACGGGGAGTGTGAAATTACCTTAATACCGCCGTCACACAGAACGTAACCGTCACGGGGAGGGTGAAATGACCTTAATACCGTCGTCACACAGAACGTAACCGTCACGGGGAGTGTGAAATTACCTTAATACCGCCGTCACACAGAACGTAACCGTCACGGGGAGGGTGAAATGACCTTAATACCGCCGTAACACAGAACGTAACCGTCACGGGGAGGGTGAAATGACCTTAAACCGCCGTCACACAGAACGTAACCGTCACGGGGAGGGTGAAATGACCTTAATACCGCCGTCACACAGAACGTAACCGTGACGGGGAGTGTGAAATGACCTTAATACCGCCGTCACACAGAACGTAACCGTCACGGGGAGTGTGAAATTACCTTAATACCGCCGTCACACAGAACATAACCGTCACGGGGAGTGTGAAATTACCTTAATACCGCCGTCACACAGAACGTAACCGTCACGGGGAGGGTGAAATGACCTTAATACCGTCGTCACACAGAACGTAACCGTCACGGGGAGTGTGAAATTACCTTAATACCGCCGTCACACAGAACGTAACCGTCACGGGGAGTGTGAAATTACCTTAATACCGCCGTCACACAGAACGTAACCGTCACGGGGAGTGTGAAATTACCTTAATACCGCCGTCACACAGAACGTAGCCGTCACGGGGAGTGTGAAATGACCTTAATACCGCCGTCACACAGAACGTAACCGTCACGGGGAGTGTGAAATTACCTTAATACCGCCGTCACACAGAACACAACCGTCACGGGGAGTGTGAAATTACCTTAATACCGCCGTCACACAGAACGTAACCGTCACGGGGAGGGTGAAATGACCTTAATACCGTCGTCACACAGAACGTAACCGTCACGGGGAGTGTGAAATTACCTTAATACCGCCGTCACACAGAACGTAACCGTCACGGGGAGTGTGAAATTACCTTAATACCGCCGTCACACAAAACGTAACCGTCACGGGGAGTGTGAAATTACCTTAATACCGCCTCCACACTTAATGTAACCGGTTGCTCTGCAGAAGTATTGTGATTCACATAGTCTATATGTACAACTTTTGTACATTAATTATTTTAAAAGATTTTTTTAATAAAGTATCTCTAAATTGATGGGTTTTTTTATTGTTTATGTATATAAACTTATAAATTAATTATAATATTTTAACTCTACCACTGTATAAATAGAAGAGTTCTATTAGTTAAATGTTTTATTTGAAACTTAGTCTTTATCCTTAGAATGTATACAGAAAACAATATTATGTTCTTATATGTAAAAATAAAAACATTAGTCGCTAACTTGTTTTATTTGTATTTATGTAGCAATGTAAGTGCATGTGAAGATGTTTAGTTAACTACCCCTATGCAGTGATTTGTTCTTCTATATTGCAAAAAAATCATACTGTCTTATATTTATACTTAAAGTTTTTATGAAATGTCATTATTGTTATTTAATTATTGTGGCCATCGATGTCAGCCCAACAGGGCTTCCAGATTATAGTTACGTTTGTTAAACTTGTTTTTATGAAGTGTTATCAATCTAGTGCACATAAATTCATCATTTGATATATGTGTGGCCGAAGTAAAGTTCACTTCAATTCATTATTTAACAGTTATTAACCGCGACTTTCTGAATACAGTAATTGTTCAAAGAACGCCCGTTTTTGCTAACATTAAGTTCTTTGTGAATACGGCATAACAGCCCTAGCGCTAAACTGCATTATAACGTACAACGTCATTAGTTCGCAACGCCAGACGTCCTTTCTATTATTGAATGGCAGATTAACCAACAGGCACTAAAATACCCGAGCATATATTTTACTTCGACACTTCCGTTGGATCGGGCGGGACCCACCTATAGATTTCAACGTTATGGTTATATTTGCCTAAATGTTGTAATTTTTTTAGTTTAGTTTCATCACTCAATGTCATCCTTTATATATATATATATATATATATATATATATATATATATATATATATATATATATATATATATATATATACTATATATATATATATATATATATATATATATATATATATATATATATATATATATGTATATATATACAGTATTTCTCTGATTGTTGGTTTATTGATTGCTGGTGGATCCACATATCCGTCAATTATGAACCTATCGAGCTGATGTTTTGCATGCGGTTGAGAAGGCCCACATGGATGGTTCGTAGATTTAGACTTGTACCTACAAAATTGGTCCTGGGGTAGATAAAAACATTGGGGCTCAACACCTCAAACAGCTGCTGTAGACAGACAGACAGCCAGACAGAAAGAGACGGGGAGAAGGATACGGACGCGGACCCGGACTCGGACTCGGACACGTGGCCTGGTGTACTTACGTCGCTCCGGATCGACTGGTTCTGATTCCTTCTCTGATAGCGTAAGACGCGGTGTTTGACAAGTCTCGTATGTGTCACACTCTGATCTTACGTACACTTGCCCGTCTGGTGACACTGTCGTAGGTGTTATAGACCTTTCTTGATTGCTTACGTCAATATCGATGGGTATATCGTTCAGTCGTTCCAGCCGTTCTTTCCCCCTACGCCGATCAATTCGCCTTTTGATGTAGCTGAGAATGTCTTCCACCATTTTCCATTCCGAGTCACTGGATGGTAAAAGAAGATACCAGAAATAATAATAATAGTAACTGTTATTATTATTATTATTATTATTATTATTATTATTATTATTATTATTATTATTATTATTATTATTATTATTATTATTATTATTATTAATGTAATTATTATTCATCTTATTACTATTAATGTTATTATCATTAATGTCATTTTAGTTATTAATATACAACAATTATTATCATTATTATTTATTTGTCAGATGCAATTTTGTATCGTTTAATATATATATATTATTTGCCAGATGCAATTTTATATCGTTCCTGAAACGTTACAGCATACAAAAGACAAATATAGTTTTATAAAATGTTAAAAACCATGCATTCTCTAAACATAATTCGCCGACTACACTGAATAACAAAATATGAACTGTGTAAACATAAATAAAAAATCTTAAATTGAGAATTGTAAGTTATTTTATACAGAAGTAAGTAAGCACAATAATGTAATTTTAATTAGCATTTTCCTCGTTCCACCTGATGGCACTGGTTTTGTTTAAATAACACATGCAAGCCTCACCTGAGTGGGACGTGTGTTTGTGAATAACCGAAACTCCTGATGGTGATGCATTGTCGTGTAAGGGTTTGTTTAAATAACACATGCAAGCCTCACATCAGTGGGACATTTGTTTATGAGTAACCGAAACTCCTGATGGTGATGCATTGTCGTGTAAATTACCGATCCACCAGAGTGTAGAATTCTCTTATGAATCACCGACCAACCTGAGAGGGACATCGGCTCCGGTGTCGTCGTCTTCCGTAGACGGGGACATGGCCTTCACTGTTATCTGGTGTGACTTGCGCTGACCCATGACTTCGTGGCTGTCCTGGAACGTGACCCGAGGATGTTCCTTGCGACTCAGACCCAGAATCGACCGAACCACCGCCCATTGCGCTGTCATTGGTATCAAAGAATATCAAAAATTCCATTTGCAACGTTGCAAGTATCGAAACAAGAACAGCCTGTGTAAACACATATATTAATGTGTGTGTGCTGTGTGTGTGTTTTGTGTGTTGGGTATGTGTGTTGTGGGTGTGTTGTGTGCATGTGTGTGTTGTGTGTGCGTGTTGTGTGTATGTGTTGTATATGTGTGTTATGGTTGTGTTATGTGCGTGTTGTGTGTATGTATGTGTTGTGTGTGTGTGTGTGTGTGTGTGTGTGTGTGTGTGTGTGTGTGTGTGTGTGTGTGTGTGTGTGTGTGTGTGTGTGTGTGTGTGTGTTTTGTATATTGTGTGTGTATGTTGTGTGTGTGTGTTTTGTGTATGTGTGTTGTGGTTGTGTAGAGTGCCTGTTGTGTGTATGTGTTGTGTGTGTGTGTGGTGTGTGTTGTGTGTATGTTTTCTGTGTGTGTGTTGTTTGTGTGGGTTGTGGTTGTGCTGTGTGTGTTGTGTGTATGTGTGGCAGTGTGTGTATGTATGTATGTATGTGCGTGGTGTTTGTTATTTATATTTATAATATATATATATATATATATATATATATATTTTATATATATACTTTATAAATAAAAATAATTAACTACATAAATATACAGTGCACACCACCCCAGCACATACAAAACAATACATATACAACACACATAACACACCAACACACAGCACACTCTATCTCTTTTTCTCTGTATATATATATATATATATATATATATATAAAATATTTATATATATAAAATATATAGATAGATAGATAGATAGATAGGTAGGAGGAGGAGGAGGAGGAGGTAGGAGGAGGTAGGAGGAGGAGGAGGTAGGTAGGAGGTGGGTAGGTAGGAGGAGGAGGAGGAGGAGGAGGTAGGAGGAGGAGGAGGTAGGAGGAGGAGGAGGGGGAGGAGGAGGGGGGGGAGGTGGAGTGGGAGGAGAGGAGGAGGGGAGGAGGAGGAGTAGGAGGTGGAGGGGGGAGGTGGGGGGGAGGTAGGAGATAGT
>JAODUO010001866.1:45000-50000 GCA_025642075.2 Ridgeia piscesae | reverse complement strand
TGAACTGACCAACTGTACGTGATGGGTCGTTGTGCTGTACCTGACGTTTTCTGCACCGGTTCATGGTATCCCACATTCAGGCTGGCTTTCACGTGAGCGTCGTAACTCATAGTAATTTCATAGAAGTCGTGGTATATCTTTGGATTCCCTCACATGTGCATACAACCACTATTATATATATATATATATATATATATATATATATATTTTATATATATATATTATACTCGCACACCCATATATATATATATATATATATATATATATATTATACAATTCTATTATATATATATATATATATATATATATATATATATATATATATATATATATATTTTAATATATATAATATAATAATATTATATTATATATATATATATATATATATATATATATATATATATATATATATATATATATATATATATGGGTGTGGAGTGTGTGTGTGTGTATGTCTGTATTGTGTGTATATGAGTGTATGTATGTATGCATGTATGCATGTATGTATGTATGTGTCTATACGTGTATATGGTATGTATGTGTGCGTGTGTGCGTGTGTGCGTGTGTGCGTGTGTGCGTGTGCGTGTGTGTGTGTGTGCGTGTGTGTGTGTGTGCGTGTGTGCGTGTGTGAGTGTGTGCGTGTGTGCGTGTGTGCGTGTGTGCGTGTGTGCGTGTGTGCGTGTGTGCGTGTGTGTGTGTGCGTGTGTGCGTGTGTGCGTGTGTGGGGTGTGCGTGTGTGCGTGTGTGCGTGTGTGCGTGTGTGCGTGTGTGCGTGTGTGCGTGTGTGCGTGTGTGCGTGTGTGCGTGTGTGCGTGTGTGCGTGTGTGCGTGTGTGCGTGTGTGCGTATGTATGTGCGTGTGTGACAAACCTGTTGGGAAGTATATCTTGAGGTCCCGCGTATTGCGAACGAACACTTCCGCAGCAGACGGAATTTTGAGATCACGTGGCAGACGTTTTATGAACTATCAAATAATATAGCATGTGTTCGAATTGTATATATATATATATATATACGCACGACGCACGACGCACGACGCACGACGCACGACGCACGACGCACGACGCACGACGCACGACGCACGACGCACGACGCACGACGCACGACGCACGACGCACGACGCACGACGCACGACGCACGACGCACGACGCGACGCACGACGCACGACGCACGACGCACGACGCACGACGCACGACGCACGACGCACGACGCACGACGCACGACGCACGACGCACGACGCACGACGCACGACGCACGACGCACGACGCACGACGCACGACGCACGACGCACGACGCACGACGCACGACGCAGCGACGCACGACGCACGACGCACGACGCACGACGCACGACGCACGACGCACGACCACACGACGCACGACGCACGACGCACGACGCACGACGCACGACGCACGACGCACGACGCACGACGCACGACGCACGACGCACGACGCACGACGCACGACGCACGACGCACGACGCACGACGCACGACGCACGACGCACGACGCACGACGCACGACGCACGACGCACGACGCACGACGCACGACGCACGACGCACGACGCACGACGCACGACGCACGACGCACGACGCACGACGCACGACGCACGACGCACGACGCACGACGTTGTGTTGTTGTGTTGTTGTGTTGTTGTGTTGTTGTGTTGTTGTGTTGTTGTGTTGTTGTGTTGTTGTGCTGTTGTGCTGTTGTGCTGTTGTGCTGTTGTGCTGTTGTGCTGTTGTGCTGTTGTGTTGTTGTGTTGTTGTGTTGTTGTGTTGTTGTGCTGCTGTGCGGTTGTGCGGTTGTGCTGTTGTGCTGTTGTGCTGTTGTGCGGTTGTGCTGCTGTGCTGCTGTGCGGTTGTGCTGCTGTGCGGTTGTGCGGTTGTGCTGTTGTGCTGTTGTGCTGTTGTGCTGTTGTGCTGTTGTGTTGTTGTGCTGCTGTGCTGCTGTGCTGCTGTGCTGCTGTGCTGCTGTGCTGCTGTGCGGCTGTGCGGCTGTGCGGCTGTGCGGCTGTGCGGCTGTGCGGCTGTGCGGCTGTGCGGCTGTGCGGCTGTGCGGCTGTGCGGCTGTGCGGCTGTGCGGCTGTGCGGCTGTGCGGCTGTGCGGCTGTGCGGCTGTGCGGCTGTGCGGCTGTGCGGCTGTGCGGCTGTGCGGCTGTGCGGCTGTGCGGCTGTGCGGCTGTGCGGCTGTGCGGCTGTGCGGCTGTGCGGCTGTGCGGCTGTGCGGCTGTGCGGCTGTGCGGCTGTGCGGCTGTGCGGCTGTGCCGCTGTGCCGCTGTGCCGCTGTGCCGCTGTGCCGCTGTGCCGCTGTGCCGCTGTGCCGCTGTGCCGCTGTGCCGCTGTGCCGCTGTGCCGCTGTGCCGCTGTGCCGCTGTGCCGCTGTGCCGCTGTGCCGCTGTGCCGCTGTGCCGCTGTGCCGCTGTGCCGCTGTGCCGCTGTGCCGCTGTGCCGCTGTGCCGCTGTGCCGTTGTGCCGTTGTGCCGTTGTGCCGTTGTGCTGTTGTACTGTTGTGCTGTTGTGCTGTTGTGTTATCATTTCAAACCAAAGCGATACCTAGACTTTCCTGAATATGTTCCGTTAGTGTTTGGCAATTGGCAAGTGATGCCTACGTCAACGAATGCTGATTGTTCTGCATTGGATATGGCTTAACATTAGAGGTGTCTTTTGTCCCAAAAATAACGTATTCAGGATGTTCGAAATAACTGAGGTGGTATCCTTAGCAAATTCAAGCTCAGAGGCGCAACTTCCCATATCATTTAGCAGAGTAATGAACTGGGAAAGGAATAGTCGTCATTTGACCATGGAACCGCCGAAATTTATGGTGGAAAACAATTTCAAACATTTACAAAATATATTTATGTCATGTATGAATAAATGTATGTATATATTTACGTATATATATATATATATATATATATATATATATATATATATATATATATATATATATATATATATATATATATATATGTGTGTGTGTGTATGTGTATGTGTAGTGTATGTGAATGTGTATGTGTGTGTGTGTTCTACGCTTTATTCCCCTGTGGTATCCCTATATATATATATATATATATATATATATATATATATATATATATGTGTGTGTGTGTGTGTACTACCATACATACACATACATACTGCGATCTGACCTCCGACTTAACGTATACGTGTGACGTACCTTTATTGGCGGGAGCGATGCTTTACGTGTCTTCTTCCCCGTCACCCAGGTGTCGACAGGGTCGTACGATGCCTTTTGCCTCCTCCTTTTTCTCTTCAAGTTCAGAAATGGGTCGCTTAATCCCTGTGGAGGAGTTTCACCCGCCTCCCTTTGACGTTCCTCCAACCGTGCCTTCTCACTCAACTCGTGGATTCGAGAATTGTCGGGGAAGAGTTTTTGACGTTCCCCCGTGGGAGGGTTGGGTATCCACGGCTTCCTTGCGGTCCACTGGGTTCTTATCCCCACTGACGACAACGATCGCTGGGAAGGAGGACGTATATAGGGATACCACAGGGGAATAAAGCGTAGAACACACACACATACACATTCACATACATACACATTCACATACACACACACACACACACACATATATATATATATATATATATATATATATATATATATATATATATATATACCACGCAAGCACCACACACATATCATTGTACTGCGTACAAAGGAAATAAATACATCCACGTGATTACCGAATCAAACCCAACCACATTGTTGCGTTGCCCATCCTGTTGTACGTGTACAGTATAGGACGTTTCACAGTGACGTCACACGCCGAGTCACGTGGTCGTCTGCGGCGACTGGTTGGCAGAAGAGAGAAGTTGGCGGCCATTTACCTTGTGTTTACGCTTTACAGTAGTGCGAATAAACAATTCTGGTGATGTCGTGTGTTGTTGTGGGGTGTACTAGTCGACGTGTGGATAGTTCGTTGTCATTTCACCGCATTCCCAAGGAAGAGAAACGACGACAACTTTGGCTGAATGCGATCAAACGCAAACATTGGGCTCCGTCTCCAATCAACAACGACCGAGTTTGTGGATGGCATTTCATTTCAAGTTCTGAACCGTTTTAATTATTAGCACAAAACGTTACTAGTCATGAGTACTGGTGGCAGCTACATAAACATAATTTACTGTAAAACAGACTTTGACCTTTGTTATACTGGTCGCGTGTAGGACTGGTGGCTGGCTGGCTGGCGCGAGCTGTCACTGTCACTACCGACTGGCGTATGCGTAGCTGGCAGACATACTGCATTACTGGGCCGGGACCTGGACCCGGAACCAGTAAATTAGGCTTTACAGAATACTCCGATGTTGAATATATATTTTACACTTGAATGTAAGCGTCTAGTTAATTGTATGCCTTCATCGAGGCTCGACTGAACATTCCTGGCGTAATTGTAACGGCTAATTGTCAATATCGCCGGCGAACGTTAGATTCGGGATCATTTTGCCAGCTGTCTTGCATAAAATAGGGATCTGGCAACCTGTCACCGCCATCACCGTACCCTAGTTTCTTTTAATACCAATCTCTCGCGCTGACATCTAAAGAATTAACGTACAACGAATATTGGCAATTCATAATTGCAGCGTTACAACCAGCCTTTGTTGGCTTGGCTGGTTGGCAGCTCGGCGTGTTTTGCCAACCAGTGCAATGCGCATGTGCGAAAGTGACGTCACGTGTTAGTAAACATGAAACGTCCTATTGAGAATACATAGATATATGTGACTGTACAACATTGTACATACACGCACCCACGCACACAAGCACCCCCGACGCCGTCACACACACAAACACCAACAGACACAAATAAACACACACACACACACACACACACACACACACACACACACACACACACACACACACACACACACACACACACACACACACACACACACACACACACACACACACACACACACACACACACACACACACACACACACACACACACACACACACACACACACACACACACACACACAC
>JAODUO010001866.1:0-40000 GCA_025642075.2 Ridgeia piscesae | reverse complement strand
TTGTCACGTGTGTTACATTTACACAATACGGTTCAGTATGTCCGAGTTAGTTTTCTAGTACACACAGATGTAGAACTTCAGCATTTATTTTACTAGACAGCAGCCATGACAGGGTCAGAAATAACTCCAAAATATCTGGCAGTCAGCAGGACTGCCTAGTTGAGAAATCTAGCAGTCCTAATGGATATCTGACTGTCCTGAAAATGGCCCCCCCAATTTTTTTTAGCAAAATAACACGACAAACAATATTTTAAAATCGAACAAATTTAATACAAAAGGCGAACATCAAACACGTACATACCCCCGCACCAACAACATATATACACCAACACCAGAAACATAATTATATATACCTGCACCGGAAACATAATTATATACACACACCAGAAACATATATACATAAACACCAAAAACATATGTACATCAACAAGCTCGTTCATCTCACTCTTCCAATCTGGCAAGAGCTGTCGCCAGATAACTGTCATCACTGTCACTCTCGCTATCACTGCCTCCACATGTCTGGTTGGGGCGACGTGTCAACTTGCTAAAACACAAATACAAAATTAAGATTGATCATGACTTCTTTGTACGGTACCTGAAGTGGTGTAGAATGACATTTTGAACAACTACACATCAATAAGAAATAGAAGAAACGGTTTAAAAGGGCCCAACTAATTTAGGCCAGGTAAGTATATAAGATTACTAATGTTTTGTAAAAATTATAGATGTTATGTCCCAAGTCACTTATGTCCCAATATTGTGGACGATATGTCCCCAAACAAGATGCTAAGTAACAGTTAAAATATGCAATGGGCTTGAAATGTTTGAGACAGAAGTCACAGAAAATAATAGGTACAACCATTTCAGCTGATGAGCGTCACCGTTACGACGTTTATTATCTAAGTTGACTTAAAACACAGTAAGACACACATTCATACGCTGATGGCTTCTCTAAATTGTAATATAATTAAGGATGGCATTAGATTAATAACCGCAACGGACTTGATCCAAGATGGATTTGTAAACAAACATGGCTGACCACAAGCGTTTGGTTATTAGTACAACATTGAACAAGTCTTCCCACTTGTTACATTTACTGACAGTGCATTATATACAATCCCGAGTGTTTTTAAATAGCATACAATCATATCTGCAAGCGTAATTACCTTTTTCCTTTCGTTCATCCTCGCGAAATCCACTCCGGAAATATGCCTCCACATGTTATTGTCAGTAAACAACTACACGCATCGGTAACAAATAACTTTAACAATATTCAATAACACTTTCCAACAATAAACTCTAACGTAAAACTGACTCGCTCAAATAAAAGGCTCTGAAATTTTGCTTCGCTCCCTCTGAAGATCGCTGTGAAAATGAAATTTAAACGCGCCTTCAAAGATCGAAATGGAAAACATTAATTTCAAGTAACTGGTTAGTAATCCGGTAGGTTCGCGATGATCGTTTTCGACTTGATCAATAGGGGTCGTTGTCGAAGATCGGCGTGAATAAAAACTGATAAAAATATTCCCGAATTTGGCGGGTGTCCGTCGGACTGCCGCTGACGCCATCTTCGGCAGTCCGACCAAATTTCTGGCAGTCCTCGGACTGCCAGACACCCACTATTTCGACCCCTGCATGAGCAGGACTAGTAAACACAAAAGTTTAATTCTTACTAATACTAGTACGCCAACGCTACTACAGCCAACAGGTTTATTAGTCCTATGAAATAATAATAAACAGTCCAAATTAAAGTCACTGTACAGTTTTATTTTTTGAGATAAACAGTATTTTTGGCAACCCTATGCCTCGTTATGCATCCCCAGTTACATAACAATGCATTGTTCTTAATAAAGGTAATAATAAATAAATAACAAAGTAATGATCGAGGATGAAGAACTGAATATATGATTTGTATTCAATAAATAGGCAATTGAAAATGGACACCAATTGCGTTCATTGACTTGTATCACTCTACCAGATACAGGTTAGCCTACCATTAACAATTTTCCAGTCGTTGACGTCAGGTTACGGTGTTATGAAAACTGCTTCTGCATTTTGGAAATGAATTGTACCCAGTGGACATGCCTAAGAAAATATCATAAAATTTTATCAATAAATGAAGCTGTCATTGGCAAAAAAATTAGCAACGTTCACTTATATCTGGGCTTGTTAATCGGTTAGGGTCATTGTGACTACAAAGGCTTGATTGACTACTGTAGGGTGGGGTGGATGACACATTGACCTTTACCAGGCCACCAGACTAGTTAGTAGGCAGGTTTGATATGTATCCCATTCTATACGATGTCGCAGACAAGCATTATTTAAGTAATGTTTTAAGGGAAAGGGCATTTTGTGAGGTTGGCGAAGAACAAGATATGACAGACGTTTGAAAGATCTCACTAATCTTAAATTATAATTCAGATTCCAAGAAAGACAATAGGCTTACATTGAATGAGATAAAACAATGCATTCAGGATACCGCATCTAGCCTGATCCCAAATGATGTGCAAGAGAAGACAGCAAGAATGTTAGGCTATTGAGTAATGCATTCTATTATAAACTATATTTCTTAAAATTTAAGATTTATGTCAATATTAGCTTATTATATATATATATATATATATATATATATATATATATATATATATATATATATATATATATATATATATATATATATATATATATATTATAATCAGAGCTGTAACAAGTACATTTATTTTGTACTTGAGTAAAAGTAATAGTAACTCAAGTAAAAGTACTTCTAGAAAAATGTACTTGAAGTACAAGTAAAAAGTAAAAAATTGTACTTGAAGTAAACACAAAAGTACTTTTCTCCTGTAATAAATATCTCAAATGGCTGCATCGGCCATTTGAGATAATTATTATCTCAAATGGCCGATGCAGCCAGCTGTTGTCAATAAAACAAAATATTTACTATATCATTTAGATTATACCAAGCAGATATAATTTGCTTTGTAATATTTTGTTCTCTGTATAATAAATAAATGTTTTAACAGTGTGAAATATAAGTATTACAGGGCAAACAGCATTGCATATAGAGACTGTAATTAGCCTACAATATGTTTAATTACTATCAGTGCTACAACAACCATGCATTCATAAGTAGAAGAAGATATACACGTTATTATAGGGTTCTTAAAATTGTTAACATCTTGGACGTTTGAAGAATTTTGTCATTTGTGATACCTGACGAAGGAGGTCTAGATCAGTGATTATGGTATTCCTTTCATAATAAGTATGCCTTTATGTGTAATGCAACATTTATTTTAAAAGGCTTTAATGTAAATATTTATATAAACTGATTTCACTCAGTTACACACAGTGATCTATATTACAGATAGATACAGATTATAAAGATCGGCAGGTTTGCGATGAGCAATAATGGGGAACCCTCGATATACAACTAGCATGTGTCATTCACAAGGATCATCTAAAGTTAACAAGCTGTGTCAACAACAGGCAAGACACAAGAAGATAGTAAGTTTGTTGTTGATTTAAATAACCCTTGGTCAAGCAGCCCAGTCATGCAGTCTGACCTTGGTAGTTCAGGCTTGCGCCAGACCCAAGATTGCAATTATCTCACTGGATTCATCAAGTAACAAAAGAAGTCTGGCCAGTCCAGGACATTTAGCAAGTCTGTCTCTGCTCACTTGTTATTTCTATTTGTTGTTCCCTCTGACATTTGTAAAGAAATCTATGCTGATGGCAAACCGTGCTGCACGTGCTTATGACACAAATCATTTGCGGAACTATTTAGTTGCTTAGTAAATTTAACAAAGAAATTATGAGTACTTCGTTACATTTAGAAAAAGTACATGTACACACATTTGTACTTCATTACAAGTAAAAGTACTTTAAAAAAATGTACTTCGTTACTCAAGAAAAGTAAACTTTTCTATTTAAGTAACGAAGTAAATGTACTTCATTACATTACGGCTCTGATATATATATATATACATATATATATATATATATATATATACACTGTATAGGCTACAAGCTTATTATAATTATATGTTCATACATCACCTTAATACAGAGCGAACCATTAAACACATCAATACGATAATATTAATAACACAGGTTTTATATAGCGCTAATTCCTGCATGGCAGATCAATGCGCTGTACAAAAAATATACTAAAATTTTATGTTTATTAAATAGAAATAGAAATTAATATTTAATCAAATTAAATTTTGGAGTTAAGATGTACTAGTAAAACGTGGTATGTAAATTATATAAATTAATATACAATTAAAACCTTTACTAAAACTATGTAAATTATCTATAAATTTATCTAAAACATAAACACTGATTAAAACGTGTATGACACTAAAAAGAAATCCTAAACAATTTGAATTAATTCAAATGTCTAATAAAAAATATGTTTTTAACACTTTCTAAACATAGATAATGTCCCAGATGCATGAATGTTCACAGGTAATTCATTCCACAGTTGTGGTGCTGCTGCGCCAAATGCACACATCTAACCTTGTTTATTATCTACTTGACGGCACATTTTCAGTTGCTAATATTTTAATTTGTTTTCTTATTGCTTGCCATTTTGGTTTCCCTATTTGCCATATGAGCGTGCGCATCGACTCGTCTTGCCTCGAGACGCATTCACGTCTCCACTGTATGCGGGAAAATCACCTCAACACTCGCTCAACACGCATCCAGAACACGTCTCATCCATGTTTTGAGCGATTCTTCTCTGTGTGTGGGCCGCTTTACGAATACACATATTAAACATTTTTGTTTTTACCAGCACTCACACATGTTTATGCGCACACCACATCCATAAAAAACATGTTGAGTCACAGATATCAGCAACAAATTGTAAAAAAAAATGTAAATCGCCATTTTGGCATGTCGCCAGTTTGAATTTTTCACCGTGACTTCCGTGTAATTTTGTAGGCGCGACTGAAGATGTAGCAGAGCGCCTCCTGGAGGTGTGCGGCGGCAACGTTGATCTCGCCATCGGAATGCACCTGGACTCCGCAGAGGACTCGAGGGATTCCTCCCTCCAGGATACTGAGGGGGAAGATGGAGGGTAAGGATTTGGGGTTGTATGAGGCAGGAATGAGTGCCGAATGGGTTGGAAGAGACATGAAACATATCGATGTGCTTCAAGTGAAATTTAGACTTTGTGTATCGTTTAATTGTGGTCTAATGTAATTCATATGTCAGTACCACACCATCATATGTAGAATAAGGTATTTTATGTGCGATGGAATGTGGGGTATGAGGACCGAATGGTGTATGGTGCTAAGTTGGCAGCTTTGTTGTGGCTGTTCCACTTAATGAACATGCCCCTGTTTCTGTTTCATCACTCATGAATATACCTTATTCTATATATTGCATTATCATACTAACAGATGAATTACACTAAAACACTGTTATTTAAATATTAAATGATATACAAAGAATAGATTTCACTTGAAGCATGTACAACCAATTCCAGCATTTATTCCGCTTGTGCAATTGCAAAGGCCAGAGGATTTGGGGGTTGTATTGACACAAGGGGGAGATGGAGGGTGAGGATTGGGGGGTAGTATGGAGTCCCTACAGGACACCAAGGTGGAGCGTGAGGATTGGGGGGTAGTATGGAGTCCCTACAGGACACCAAGGTGGAGGGTGAGGATTGGGGGGAGTATGGAGTCCCTACAGGACACCAAGGTGGAGGGTGAGGATTGGGGGTAGTATGGGGTCCCTACAGGACACCAAGGTGGAGGGTGAGGATAGGGGGGTAGTATGGAGTCCCTACAGGACACCAAGGTGGAGGGTGAGGATTGGGGGGTAGTATGGAGTCCCTACAGGACACCAAGGTGGAGGGTGAGGATTGGGGGGAGTATGGAGTCCCTACAGGACACCAAGGTGGAGGGTGAAGATTGGGGGGAGTATGGAGTCCCTACAGGACACCAAGGCGGAGGGTGAGGATTGGGGGTAGTATGGAGTCTCTACAGGACACCAAGGCGGAGGGTGAGGATTGGGGGGTAGTATGGAGTCCCTACAGGACACCAAGGTGGAGGGTAAAGGATTGGGGGGAGTATGGAGTCCCTACAGGACACCAAGGCGGAGGGTGAGGATTGGGGGTAGTATGGAGTCCTCTACAGGACACCAAGGCGGAGGGTGAGGATTGGGGGGTAGTATGGAGTCCCTACAGGACACCAAGGTGGAGGGTGAGGATTGGGGGGTAGTATGGAGTCCCTACAGGACACCAAGGCGGAGGGTGAGGATTGGGGGGTAGTATGGAGTCCCTACAGTACACCAAGGCGGAGGGTGAGGATTGAGGGGTTATATATGGAGTCACTAGGGTAATTTTCTCTGTGTATGTAAAAAAAAGGCAAATCAAATTTCTCGCTTGATTTAGTGATCTTTTTGTTTGTTTTTGTTTTGTATAAATAAACTGATAACAAAATCATATTTTATGTCTCACAAAGGTGTTTCATCTAATACTTTTAGATGTAAGCAACAAGGCAGAACAAATTGTTGACACCAGATATGATATTATTATCTCAATGTTGTCACATGACTAGTTGTGATCTGTTTCATTCAGTCTTGTGACTTTGTTGTGACTCTAGTAGTTTATTCAGTGTTGTGACTTGACATCACAGGGTTGTTCGCGCGCCAATTCCACAGAGGAACGAGAAACTTGTTGATGAATCCAACCCTGTGCCAAGTAAGTGACACTGGGGAGACAGATGGAGACAGTGAGTGTTGGTTCTGCCAGACTCCTACTGTTCCACAGAGCAGTGTCTGGTTTTATTTCGAAGGGGACTAATTTTGTAACATTTTGTTCGAGGCAGGACAGGTTTACTTCATACAGCTCTTGTACACGCATATGTATACATGCAGACTGTTGCACTGCCATACTCATATATATGTGCAGCATCACACGCACGCACACACACACGCACACACAGACACAACACACACAACACACATGCACACAACACGCACGCATGCACACCACCACCACACACACACACACACACACACACACACACACACACACACACAAAAAAAAAAAAAAAAAAAAAAAAAAAAAAAAAAAAAAAAAAAAAAAAGCATAAGAACTTGTGAACATTTATAATCTCGCAGACATTTCCTGGCAACCTTTTCACTAACACTTGTATTAAGTGCTTTTAAACCCAATTTTGCTCTCTATAATCAATTTCGATCTTTAAGGGATTCTTTGCTCCTGAATGGAATTCCCATCTACAGAGATCCACAGTTATATTATAACTACATAGATGTTCTTGCTGTTGCAGCATTCGGAAGAAGAAAGCGCACTACAAATTGCATTTTTGATGCACTGAGAGATTTTGAGGCAGAAACAAGTAAGTGATGTATCACCTGATGCAGGCAAAATCACTTTTGTGTACACAGTCATATGTACATTGTACATACCACATGAGCATTGTACAGTCACATGAGTATTGTATGCAGTCACATGTACATAGTCACATGTATATTGTACAAGATCACATGTATGATGTACACAGCAAACCCTTTATCAAATTTAATATCATATATTGAATACGACAATATGTGACATGTTCTAACGAAATGAGTCGTTTGTCAAAAAACAAAAAATTGACCTAGTCACACCATTGGAAAGAAGACGGTGTAAAATTTATGGACATATCTCACACACAGCCAAAGTTATTCGAGGCTGAACATGCCTAGGATAGACAGTTTCAAATGGAGAAAAACGCATTTGAAGTTCGTGTCACATAAGTACATTATCGATCCATAATCGGCCGCTTTGCTTCTATTACTCCATTTGATGCATTCGAAATAAACTCCCAAGGCATGTTCGCTGTCTACTGAAATTATTACAACATAATCCGAGTATTTAGCAATGTTTTGTAGCAGCGACCCGATCAATTCCACGTTGTTTACGGCTAGTGAGAGCGCACAGCTCTAAGCCAGTCAGGGGCCCGCTGTCAGCTCCTCACGGCATCTAGTGATGTTTGTTCACAGATAGGCCTCTCGCATTAAGCGCTGCTATTGGCTTACACTGACGTCAGTGGGGATTTCTACTACAAGAATCCGATAGAGGGCGTCCAGGGCTTTCCTGTAGTACCAAATAAGTCCACCATGCGTTGAGGGAAACCCCAAAGAATGCGACATGAACTAGTGTGATTTATCGGTTCAGTTTTACGAAATTCATGCGTGAAATGTTACGTAGTGTGTCTAAAAAGGCTATAAAATGTACTAAATAATAATATAAACGAGAAATAAGCATTGCCCATTGACAAAAAAGATACCAAAGTATACTTTGGTGACAAAAAGTTAAAATCGTTGAAATTCATTGTTGCATGTTTATGCAGTGTTTTCTTGAAAACAAGTTCGCTGACATACGACTCATTTCGTTAGAACACCTCACATATACATTTGCATGCACAGTGGCTCAGGGGTAGAGCTTCGTACTCTCAACTAAGAGAACCTGGGTTCGGATTCTGTGCTGGTCAATTTCTTTCACTCTTCATTGCTTTAGTTCACTCAGTTATATAAATGAGTATCTGGCTATAGGCAGTGGTGGATATGTGTATGAGCAGCCTTCCCGCATTAATTGTAGCATATGGCTGGATGCTTCCCAGAGAAGCCAACATGGTGAACAGGTCTGCTGGGGAAGTAAAGTGTAAAAGTGCTTTTAGCAGTCCTGAGAGCTGGATACCGCGCTATATAAGAACTTTAATTTAAATAAAACTTTAAAAAAAATTACATGGGAACTAACGCAATCAAAAAAAATTACATGGGAACTAACGCAATCAAAATAACACTTTTGTCTAATTTAAAATCATATATTGGATACGACAACATATATTTATACATGAAATCAACTGAATTAGAGAAGTAAAGCAACTAAAGTAGCACTTACCTTCACCATTTTACAAGTAGATTGAGGGAGGGAGAGAGGGCTGAGACTAACGCTCGTGTTCTTCCCTAGTACACAAGGATTGTTTCCCAGCGTGAGTCTCCTTGCAGGGATACAGGAGGGGAGTGAAGGGGGACCATCGGGAGCTGCAGCCAATAAACGCAGAACCCTGCAGGATCTCTTCCGGCCGCCGATAGATCTCCTTCACAAAGGAACATTCCAGTCTGTAAGTGGCAATGTATTCAGTCTTCTTTCCGCGTTTCGTTCATTAGCACAAATAAAGCAAAATAAATTTGTGACTATCCAAACTAAGCTTTCTTTTATTTTCTTGTTACATTTTGCGTTTTGTTTAATTTCTTTGGCAATATTTTACAAGTTTTAAATATGATCTTGAGTTGTATGATAAATGTATATATAAACTTGACATTTCAAATTAATGCAACATTCAGGATAAATTTTTCTTTTCACATGACTTTGACACAATACACATACTGTTTTGTTTGATGCTACTGAGAATATTAGGTGAACATCTTTTTTATCTCGATACAGTGGAACCCCTCATTTAAGACCGCCCCCCAAATCAGATTGGGGTGGTCTTAAAAGAGGGGTGGTCTCTCGTGAGGGGTTTGCAACATTCAACACTAGGGGGCGTTTATAACAACTAACATCAACACTAGGGGGCGCTTACAACAATTAACATCAACACTAGGGGGCGCTTACAACCACTGAGTAGTAAAATACACAAAATAAAAAGTAGAAAATAAAAAATGAGATAACATTAACAACAAAATTATTTATTCTGTTTATTTTATGTGTGACACGTTTCAGTATAAGTTTAATTTTGAATCGTTTTTTTCTAAATAATATCTGATAAAAGTATCCTCATTTTGAATCGTTTTTTAATTATATCTGATAAAAAGTATTCTCATTTAATTTATTTAAAATTTGGTCTGAGGGGCTAAAAAGTGCTGCCACCTCACGGCGTCTGAGTAAACGCACCGCGGTCGACATTTTGTTGTTCTTTCCAGCGCCGCAAAACGATCTTTTACTTTCTGATCTAATTATGAAAACGATCTCTTACAGCCGCTAAACTTCCTCTCTAATTACTCATATTACATATAAATAAGCTAGGTCATAAAATAAAATCATTTAAATTGCTGTGAAGAATAAAATTCATAAATCTAAATCGTGCTAACCTAAAGTCGACATCGCCTAGGGCTAGGCCGTAGATTACCATGGCGTTACGTCGATATATTATCGTGGTGTCGCTAAATTTGGATTCCGGTTTTATGGAATACTAACCTAAAACTTAGCCTACGTTTCTCAACTTTAAGCATACACAAGTTTCGAAACTTTACTCATACACAATATGGATATTTAATCACAGAGTTAGCGTAGCCACTGACGGTGACCATGTCCGCCATGAATGATGTCTTGCTGGCGAGTTCTTGTTTCGTGAATTTGATTTGTTTCAATAATGTAAGTGATTTAATTTTATAACATAGTGTGTGTTTATGAATATATAAGATATGTGAGGAAAGTCTAGCGGCTGTTAGATGTCGTTTTCATAATTCGGTCAGAAAGTAAAAGATCGCCAAAATGAATGGTCGTCATCAGGCGATTTATTGTTTTTATGGCATTATGCGCGTCCATGCGCGTTAGTCATGCGTTTAATGAGAGTTCATTGCGATATTTAGGTTAACAAATGTGCTGGCCACCTATCGGATGGTCGTTTCGTCAGGGGTAAAATTCAAATTGCCATGGTCGTTGGTCGCGTCTGCCGGGTGGTCGTTGGTGAGGGAACGTTTATACAACGTAGACTTTCCGTCAATGAAAAAACGGTCGTAAAAAGCGGGTGGTCGTAAATGAGGGTGGTCGTTCGTGAGGGGTTCCACTGTACATTAATAAATTGAAGCCTTCATAAAATACTTCTCAGACAAATATGTCAACATGCCAATGGACATAGTCACATTGTCTTCCACTTTACTGTCACTGGTATGACCTTTATAATTATAATTAATGTAAGCCCTTCAAACCCATGCAACCTTGCCAAATTGCAAGTGGTGTCGTCTAAATTACCCACAATTCCATAAAGAATCCATATCCTGTCTTCTCCAGACACGCGTGGCTGCAACACAGGCCAACAAATGGCTGCTGATCAACATCCAGAACGCACAGGAGTTTTGCTGCCAGATCCTAAATCGTGACGTCTGGAGCAGTTCCAAGGTCAAGGCCATTGTTCGCAGCCACTTCATATTTTGGCAGGTGGGTCGCTCTGTCTTCTGGCAGATGAGCTATTTTGTTTTATTTTAAGGTAAGTTCAATATATATATATATATATATATATATATATATATATATATATATATATATATATATATATATATATATATATATATAACAGAGAGCCCCTACCATGAACAGAGACCAGGGATACCATCTGCCTGCAACCAAATTTTCCCACCGAAATCTGAGCCAACACACGTGACACCAGTATGTGAACAAGGCCTGTAGCTGATGGGTCGAAACGTCGTACTCATCATCGACAGTCATATCTTAAATCATACTACAATAATCCAGCACTGTTGATAATGGTGACATACTACATCACATCGTCATCTTTTGAAGGGTTACCATGACAGCAGTGAAGGTCAACGATTCATGCAGTTTTACAACATAAACACGTGGCCCTACATTGCGGTTTTGGACCCAAGAACAGGTATGTGGCACTGACGGCGTCTTCTGTCATTTATGACTCACTTTGATGTTTTTTACTGTCATTTTTCATAGATAAGGAAGAACAGTAAAGTCTTTACTTTTTAAACATTACTTCTGGCGAAGGGAATTATTTGGGACACAAAAGAGATTCTTTCGCATCAAAATGTATAATGAAAAGGGATTCTTTTATAGTATGAAACCCTTTGTAATGTAACAATTTTTTATTAAAATAACTATTTCGTGTGTAACCCTATTCAGCTCCATGTCTTTATTTCAAACCATGCCTTCATTGCATTAGAATTATGTTTTATTAATCACAAATGACACCTGTTTTGAAGTGGACTTTCAGCAAGTTGGTGGCGAGTAACGTGTGACAGTGATCTTGGGTGATTCTTCTGAGGATCTTGGGAAATTTTTTTTGTGTATTTTTTTAATGATACACACAATACAGTCCAACCATGTTGTAGAGTACTGTAAACTTTAAGTTGTGGTGTGGTCTTTCAATACATCTACACATAAACAAATAATGTGTTTGAGATGTTATACCAAAGAAATGTGTCTGATGACCTCAAATGAACTACATACACACATGTGACACCACTTACACTCACTTTTAAGGCATAACTGACAATATCTATGGTGTTTGAAGACTTTGATCCTTCATTTTTTTACCCGTCCACCCATGTTTCTAACCGTCCACAACTGTTTATGCATTGTAAGCTAAGCATACAATGGTGTCTTTATGTTTTTCTGAATGACCCCCTTCTTTCACAGTTAGCTGCGCCGCATGCAAATGTTCCTCGGTGAGTTGCCTTCTCTCACATGCCTGTCAGAAGTATGATGAACGCCTCAAAAAACCATCCGCATATGTGCGTTTGCAGCGCAACGTGAACGATGAACATCTTTGCATTGTTTTTGGCATTACCGTGGTATTACGATTGCTGTATTGAAGTAGTGCTCAAAATAATTATATTGATACATTTTCATTGTAGCTGTAGGACAGGTTGTATGGACAGAATAGAAACATTATAGTTTGTTTTTTGTAGGGGAGAAGATGGCAGTGTGGCACACCCGCGATGCAGACACGCTTACTGAACTCGGTACGTGTCGTCCTACATGATCATGTGTCTGTTGTTATATTACATTTACGTTGTCTGCCAAATGTACTTTACAAATCACATTTACCTTTCTGTTTACTGTTGAAAATAAAACTACAATTATATAAAATAAAAGACAAACTGGAATTTTACAATGGGGAACTTAAAGAAGTAATCATTCGGGTGGCGCCATTGCGCAACTCAGGCCCCGTGTCGTCAACCGCCAGCCTCCTGTTAACTTGTTACACCGCATTCATTCATTTTTCTACCCAGCATTTGTTAACACACATTGTAGATATATATAATCTGTTAAATTAATAACTGTTGGAGTCTAACAGAATTCAAAAATGGACTGAAAGAAGAAATAAACCATGCACATGAAGATTTAACCAGATTTAACAAGATTGCCACCTAGAGAATCAACTCTAGATGGCGGGTGGACAAGGAAGCCATTTGACTTATCGAAGAGTCCAACCTATCTACCGTATTGTCCCTAACAGACGTGCAGTGCGTGAGTGGGAAGGCTTGGGTGCACGTCTATTAATTTCTTAAACATGGGACGAATGTGGTCACCCGCTATATCGGCTTCTAAACAGAGTAGATAACTAATCCGCAATGTGGCGCCACTGAAGTATGCATATGTACAGCGCCTCCAAGTGACTGACCCGAGACATACATCTTTTTTAAATCAACTGCATAATGCTTTCGGTACAATCTAAGTGTTCTTCAAATTGTTTTTATAATGTTAAATAAATGTAGTAATGTGAACACGAGTGGATTTGCTGCATGTAAAAGCTGCATTGGCCATGTGCATCCGAAATGGCAAATCAGTGTTGACACACGATATCGATTTCGAGAACCATGAGTCAATAACAGACGCAATGTCAACTGTCTGATTTATCGATATAAGCCATGCTTATTAATTAAAACACATATGCCTGAATATGAATTTATATGACAATTACTCTGGCATATTCTTGTTGTCGAAGTTGGTTGATGCCATACATGCACTCCGCGCCCGCGCGTGATTCATGTGGAATTATGAAACAGATGACAATCTCAACAAATTCGTTTGCATAATTCCATCGAATTTGTTGTAATTGTTTGTCTTGATTGATGCAATAATATACGCAAGCAGCACCGTATGTTGTTTCGTTGTTGTCGCTCAGAAACTTTACACGAACAGTCAGCGTTTAATCCAACGTAAACAAATCCGCCATTTGTTTGATGCACATGACGGCCTCTCTGATAGTACCATAAAATATATAATAAAAGCCCTCTTTGTGGTAAGCATTTACATTTACCATATATTTACTTACGAAAGTTTCACCAGCAATGGTTCAGTTGCCGTAGCCACAATTGTTAGCTTTGAAAAGCATTAGTCTGGGCGCCATCTTTGCTAATGATTGTAGCATTTTTGCGTCACTTAAAGGCATTTTCATGGATTGTTTCACATCTAAAAACGGGGGTGGGCGTCTATTAGGCAGTGCTGTAACAAGTACTCCAGAAAAGTAACTAAGTAAAAGTAAAAGTAATCTCCCAAAAAACTACTTAAGTAAAGGTACCCCCGAAAAAAACTACTTAAGTAAAAGTACATCTCCACAAAACTACTTAAGTAAAAGTACAAACGTATTCGGTCAGTGCCAATATATATATATATATATATATACATATGTATTCGATATACGATGATGACATATATAAACTTATATATATAAGATCTTCTGATGCCACCAGTTCAATTATGCTGTTGATGTTTGACTTATATGATATATATATAATTATCTTAGCTTAAGATAATGACTAAATTGAAGGTGTTTTGATATTTAGATTTAGCGTTCATATTTACTACGAATCCATTCTGTATCTACTAACAACGGCATTTAAAAGAAGACCAATGCAGCCACGGCACCACAAACCTCGTAGAACAGGAAGGTACTGCATCTATGCGATGTTCAGAAAACATTGTTAAACACTGTTGAATGTTGAACTAAATAAAATAAAATTGTATAGTTTTGAAGTAAATTATGCACCAACAGACCACGATGTATGGAGATGAGCGATAATATGAGATCTAGAATAATAACCTGGCTCTCAGTCGCTGAACACGCAGAAAGATTCAAAACTAAAACAAATACGCTCATTATTGGCACAACTTCCTTCGTCTTTTAGTTATCGTTAATATACCGATTTATAACGTGCACTGACCACGCCAAAACGACTACGACTCCCATTTTATAGGCGGTTGATGAATTCATAAGTGTATGCATCAGTAGCATGTTTTGCGTGGCGAAGTGTTACGCCTAATATTTGCGACGCAATTCATCATGACATTTCAGCATAGCATTATACTGATCTTTTCTACTGAGATGCAACCTATTTATCCGATTTCTAAACAAGAAGTGTCAATGAATCTCGATTGCAATTTTCAAGCCATTGATTCGCGGCATGGTCGATGCGCTGGTCTTAGTAAAACACCAATGTGCGAAGCCAGGACTGGCAGCAGGGAAATGCTACTGATCATTGATGTCTGCACAAAACAAACAATGCCTTGCTCCACATTTACTCTTTAATTGACCTTAATCAAACAGACTCTTCATGGGTTTTAACACACGCTGGAATGTCTCGGAAACCAAGCGCCAGTTATATAATAGATCAGCGTGAAACACGATTGATGCCATGATGTCGGCCCGACCGCAAAGCAAACAACGACTACACAATCAGGGTTCGATGGTAATTTAAAAATTGGTGGTAGACTATAGTAACGCAAAATTTAGAAGTAAAAAAGTAAGAAAGTAAACAAAAAAGTACTTCGCTACAAGTAAAAGTAATTCCCCAAAAAATGTACTTCGTTACAAGTAGATTTCAAAATAAACTACTTAAGTAATGTAACGAAGTAAATGAACTTCGTTACATCCCACCACTGCTATTAGGTAGTGAGCATCTATAAGGGACAATACGGTATCTAAATGTACCCCACCCTTCTTAGGTATATATCGGTTTTATTTTTAAATATATATACACTACTAGCACCTACACAATCAGAGCGCAATTACGTCACATGCCAAAGTTGTGTATCAGTGCCCCCTAGTGATCATGTGGGTTCCCCGTTGTTTGCATCATTCTGCATTGCTTCCAGGATTGTTACATGAACTAAATAAACTATGTAGGAATCTTCAAATGATATAAGTGCATTGCTATATCACCCGTATGCTTTTTGTGACTGCGTAATACATGTAATCAATAGTAACCATGGTAACTATCTGTTGCAGTGCAAGAGTTCACAGAGCAACACCCAGTACCAGATGGCAGCACCGTTGAACCGGCCGAGAAAGCTCAGCGTCGAAGGGTAAATAAGGGACAGACTCCGCCCCATGGGTCAGTCAGGGGGCGTGGTCCATCTAATTACGATTGCGTTGAGAACGTTGGGCAGTTTGAAAAACTGTTGAAGACATTTCTGTTTTTAAACTAATACTGCCGGAATATTTATCACTCATACATACAGTTATAATTATTTGGTTGTATTTAGCTTTGCATTATTTTTAATATCTACTCAGTGTAGTTTTATAATCCTTTATTTATTGTACAAAAACATAGGATTTTGTCTTATTAACTTTTACTTTACAACTCGTAATTTACTTGTTTATTAATGTTTGGCTCTCTTACGTAAGATTTTATGTTTTACATTGACGTTGTACTTATAATCCGGCTGATTGTTGTTCCAAAGGTTTTTGTGTATTGTGTAGATACACATTCTGACTTGCAGAATATGATAGGATTCCTGTTTTGCCATCCATGATTAACGGTAGTGTAGTGGTTTGCACATTGCCTGTGCCTCTTGGTCTTGGAGATCACATTAAAGTTGATCCTGTCTCAATTTGTGACGTAACAGAACAAATGTGTTACAGGAAAGTATCACAGATGTTACAGCATTGCTACAGTGTTACAGGAGAGTATCACATGTTTATAGGAGAGTATCACGGATGTCACAGTGTTGTTACAGGAGAGAATCACAGATGTTCATGGATGTTACAGTGCTGTTACATGAGAGTAGCACGGATATTACAGTGCTGTTACATGAGGGTATCATGGATGTTACAGTGTTGTTACAGGAGGGAATCATGGGTGTTACAGTGCTGTTACAAGAGAATATCACGGATGTTACAGTGCTGTTACAAGAGAGTATCACTGATATTAGTGTTATTACATGAGAGTATCACAGATATTACAGTGTTGTTACAGGATAGTATCACGGATATTACAGTGTTGTTACAGGAGAGTATCATAGATGTTACAGTGTTGTTGCAGGAGAGTATCACGGATGTTACAGTGTTGTTGCAGGAGAGTATCACAGATGTTACAGTGTTGTTGCAGGAGAGTATCACAGATGTTACAGTGTTGTTACAGGAGAGTATCTCAGATGTTACAGTGTTGTTGCAGGAGAGTATCACGGATGTTACAGTGTTGTTACAGGAGAGTATCACGAATATTACAGTGTTGTTACAGGAGAGTATCACAGATGTTACAGTGTTGTTGCAGGAGAGTATCACAGATGTTACAGTGTTGTAGCAGGAGAGTATCACAGATGTTACAGTGTTGTTACAGGAGAGTATCACAGATGTTACAGTGTTGTTACAGGAGAGTATCACAGATGTTACAGTGTTGTAGCAGGAGAGTATCACAGATGTTACAGTGTTGTTACAGGAGAGTATCATGGATATTACAGTGTTGTTACAGGAGAGTATCACAGATGTTAGTGTTGTTGCAGGAGAGTATCACAGATGTTACAGTGTTGTTGCAGGAGAGTATCACGGATGTTACAGTGTTGTTACAGGAGAGTATCACGAATATTACAGTGTTGTTACAGGAGAGTATCACAGATGTTACAGTGTTGTTGCAGGAGAGTATCACAGATGTTACAGTGTTGTTGCAGGAGAGTATCACAGATGTTTCAGTGTTGTTACAGGAGAGTATCACGGATATTACAGTATTGTTACAGGAGAGTATCAAAGATGTTACAGTGTTGTTGCAGGAGAGTATCACAGATGTTACAGTGTTGTTGCAGGAGAGTATCACAGATGTTACAGTGTTGTTACAGGAGAGTATCACAGATGTTACAGTGTTGTTACAGGAGAGTATCACGGATGTTACAGTGGATGTTACAGTGTTGTTACTGTGATACAATGAATGTTAGTGTTGTTACTGTGTTACAGGACAGTATCATGGATGCGAGTGAGGAGAGTCAGTTAGAGGCAGCCATCCGTCTGTCCTTGGCAGAGTCCACCAAGAACACTCGTCCTGAGTGTGACCTGAATGTCCTGTCTGATGACGATGACAGTGATGATGACATCCTGGAGACATTCACATCCTCCGACTCCGACACAGAACGCCCCAAACAGTTGTGTCAGCCCACGAAAAGTAGTTCGACAAAAAGTAGTCCGGCGGCAGCGGCGGCAGCAGCAGGAAGTGAAGCAACCAGTGAACAAAACGAGACTGAGGCTGGTTCACATGAAAGTGAGGCTGGGGCGTCGAACTGTGTTTGTGTGAATGGAACGGAGTTGGGCATGACCACATCCCAGTCATACCCATGTCAGGGCAGTAGCAGGGACACATCACAGGGTGGACAACATAACTCAACAAAAGAGGAGACATTAGGCCATGGGTCAGAAGCGGATCAAACAGGTCAAGGGTCATCGGGCAACGGTAGGTCCAGTTTGTGTTAGGTGAATTCGCTGGACTGTGCATCGTTCAGTTTGATGTCAAGTTTTTTCTTCCCGTTTCTTTCTGTGCATCCGCAATGGAGCTTTCATTTCATCAGTGTCAAACTAAACTTCCTTCTTTGTGATGTGACAATCGTGTTATGTAATCGTATTCATGGTGGTCACATGACATCAGTTCAAGGAAGAAGTGACCCACGTGAAAACTTATGAAACCATAGCCAATTATGATAAAGAAAACTCAAAACATGTTTGTTTGAAATTAGTTTTCTGTTCTACATCTTCAGCAGTTCCATGCACCAGTGAATAATTTTGCCTGTCCCCAATAATGACTATGCCAAATGATTTTGTTTGTTGTACCTCAGCTTGAATGTTCAAGGATACATGCGCTATAGCAGTGTTACAATTATTGTATTAATTTGGTATAATGTTAGTTTTCATTGCTAGTATACCTTGTTTATTTCAGGGTCTACGACACGGGTACAGATCAGATTTCCAGATGGACTGAGGAAAGTTCTTTCCCTACCCAAGTGCTCAAGCCTGCAGGTTTGTTTGTTCAACCACTGTAGCATGCTCATATCCTGTGGGCCCTTTTAAAATAAGACAGTATACACCGAACATTGTATTGTCATTATCGTTTTTTAGATAACTAGTTTTTTTATTTAAAATGTTGACATTTACCAAAGAGAAGCATATACTGTCACCGTTCACTAAGTAGTCAAAAAAGGGTGTTTTGGGACCGAGCCCTCAGTAGATAGAGATAAAATTAGCCCCTCAATATTTATGGAAGGGGAAATTTTGCCGTGCAGTTGAAGGTTTCTGGCGAGCCTCAAAGTGGTTGTTTTGGAAGCCTCAATCATTACAGTAGTTTTTTTTGTAGACTAAAAGGGGAGGCAATTGTATGTATCAATAATAATAATTATTAATTTTATTATTCACTTGTCCTGTGGCATATCCAGTTGTCATGGACAAGTGGAATTTGGAATGTTGTATATATTTTTTGTACCTCACCCCATCCACCCAACCCCTCCTTCAAATAGTCAACACATTCCAAGACAGAGTAATTGTTTCTCGTCTCTGTTTACAGACGCTCACAGAGTTTGTGGCGAAACAGGGCTATTCCACGGACAGCTACAAACTGGTAACAACCTTCCCTACCCGCCAACTCTCACAGATGGACTCTTCCATGACGTTCACTGACCTTGGCTTCTGTAGTCAGGAGATTGTTTATGTACAAAGTACATCTTGAGGCGCCTGATAAATCCAACAAATTAGACAACAGGAATATATTATGTCCTGTGATTTGGAGCCCGTGCCCAGACTACTGCAGCAAACAAACTGGGATGTATTGGTTGAATCTCGGTAACAATTTTAACACAGTGAAATATTCAGTATTACTCTTGTCAGTAATCCTCACAAACCGGAGATTGTTACACCCACTATACCCCTGGCTGATCGCTTCCGAAAACCTTGGAGGTGACCTTAAAATCATAGCAATTGACTTTTTAAATCCTTGGGAACGGGCACAAATACCTGCCCCAATTTGAAGACGGTTACACAACTGGGGGAATCCCAATATACCGACTCGCATCCTAAACATTGTCATGGTTGGCTGAAATTTTTATGTTATGGTCACCTGATTGTTTCAGCCATATACCCAGTGAGTGATTTCACTGGCTGACATTTTTGAAAGGGATATGCCAGAAATGGAGAAGACCAGAAACCCATTTCACTAACGTCGTTAAGAGCTCTTAAACACGATTTTGTACTTTAAAATCAGTTTTGATCCTTAACAGTGAATCTTGAATACTTGAAACTGTCAACACCATGACGCGTTAACGGGACATTGTCACTGGTGTGTCAGGCAAATAGTGTCCTCAGTTATACGGCTTTGGATATTTGCGTTTTGAGAAGTTATAAAAAAATTAGTTTAACAATTGATCATGCTTCATCCTGAAACAAGATCTTTATCTTAGTGAAATGATGCTGATGCAATCATCTTCAGTGACATCTCACCTGTGGATGCAGTCATTTTCTTATTGATGAATTGTCAGCTGATTATTCATGCAATTTCACAAACGTGGACAATATTTCATATTTAGAAGCAAAAAAAAACACCATAAAATGGCAGAGCTGCATCACAGCATTAGTTACCAAGTTTCTAAAGCTATGGTTAGTGTACCACTAACAGTAAGTTATTATAGATATACTAATAATCAGGGATGAATTTGTCATTGAGGAGTTTTTTATGTCGTGCTATTATGAAGATTCATGAATGTGCAATTTAACCAAATAAAACTATATTTTCAAAGTGGTGTTAGTGTGGTTTTAATTTTCTTTCTTGGCATGCAAACATCAGTTATTTAAATAAAGTAGTGTCTTGTGTATGTTATGAGTTATAAATCATATTTGTTATACAATATAAATTATGTTATCATTTCAAGTGACCCTTAGTTTTAACGAAAAATTTACATAAACTGCTATCCATCAGTTCAACTCCCCTAGCATATTTCTACATGTAATACATGTAAATGCAAGGTATTTATGGAACAATCTTAACAACTTCCAGGTGTACTGTAACATACCAAGGGCTCCAAACATCGACTCCAAACAAATGTGTAAATGCACGACTTTATTACTGGAATGATATGTTAAAACCAACAGATCACATTGTACTTTCACAAAGAATTTACAACACATTAGTTCTGCTATGTTGTGGACACTACAATCTTCCAAACAAGATATTGTAGGTGAGGCAACTGAACGTCCACACGGACAACTATATTTTATTCCAACAGAACGTGACACCACTGAGCTCACTGATCTTGTATAAAGCAAGCTGACAACACCACAAACCTGTCACCAAACAACTGTTGAGCAATTTCAAAGGATTGCTAAAAACCGTATTCAATTTTTTTATTCGTCTGCTGAAGACACAATTTACTGTAATCAATAATCCTTCTTCTGAATATTCCTCAACATATCCTGGATTTCGCCAGATGTGCGTTTTCAGTAGCGTTGTTCTGCTATTTTCTATAAGTGCAGATTCTGCCCCCCCCCCCCCATTCCCACATATTCACCTATCCCCACCCAAAATACAAATGTAAACAAACACAAAATAACTTTGACACAAAGTTCATAACAACATAAGTTATACCAATCCTAGAGGGCAGCACTAGTCACATGTGATAGTCTGTGCAGAGGTCGAAGTTCGTACAGTGGTCTCCACTGAGCATGCTCCATGGCGAGGTCAGGTCTACGTTTCCAGTGGTGCTGGTTTTCGCGCAGACCGTCATAGTTCCACGAGCACAACCAGGTGGCGAACAGTCTACGACAGCGACATCTGTGAACAAAAGAGTGACTTGTGTGAATGAACAAAATGTCAGCTTATGTGAACAGAGACACAAGGATTCAAGATACACGATACTGGTAACTTGAAATCTAAGGTTAATTATGAAACGTGTATATATATCAAGTATACTAGCCTTGATTACCCAGACGCCACGAGGTGGCAGCACTTCTTAGTCCCTCGCATCTGCCTGGTATATTAATGCTACGCCAATGTTGCCACCAGGGCGGCCTTACCCCAGAATAGGGTAGAGAAAGTATTAGAGATGTTCACTGGCTCTCAGGCCAACTACATGAAATAAAAATAATTTTACTTTTATAAGGAAACACTATTAAAAGTATTAATAGTGAAAGAGACACTGGCCCTCAGGCTGAATTTGAAATAACAAATTAAATAAGGATACCCTTTTTTATCAATATAAATATATTATACAAACTATTCAAAATTAAACTTATATACACACAAAATAAATAGAAAGACAAATATACAGTTATGAAGCAGGAATTATTGCAGGATTAGCCTCGATTACTCAGGCTTCATGAGGTGGCAGCACTGTTTAGCCTTTCACACGGATAGCATTAAAAAAATGGTCACCAGACCCTTCTCGGGGAACTTACGCAGCCGACCGACAGTTTGCAACTTTCTCAGGATTCATCATTTCTTTAAAAAAAATTTGCTGAATCTAGTTAACTACGTTTGATTGCAAAAACAACATGTATCTAAAAAGAGAGATATGGAACTGAAGAGTAAAGGGTTAAAGGTTCCACACCTTCTATTGTATTACTGGTTCAGACGCATGTTGTTCTCGATGATCTGGAACATTTCCTGTGGTGCAGGTATACGCCCAGACTCAAGCTTAGACCACACGGGAACATCTGTCAACAAGAAACAGGAACATCTGTCAACAAGAAACAGGAACATCTGTCAACAAGAAACAGGAACATCTGTCAACAACAAACGGGGACATCTGTCAACAAATGGGGACATCTGTCAACAACAAACAGGAACATCTGTCAACAACAAATGGGGACATCTGTCAACAACAAATGGGGCATCTCTCAACAACAAACATGTACATCTGTCAACAACAAACATGTACATATGTCAACACAAACAGGAACATGTCAAAAAAATTGTTAAACCTCCATTTTGGGATAAATAGGGTTTAACCAGGATTAAACTATTATAAAGGCTTGGGGCAGGGTTTACTGATCTATTCAGCGATTGGAAGACTCTGTTTAGGCCTCGCCCCCGGACAGTGTTGTACATTGTCGTGTCGTTGGTGAGTGGAGTTAATCAACTTGACCAAGAATATCTGTGGTGCCTCTGGTAGCTTTAGACTGGTTTAGATGGTAGAGGATGAATCCAGTTGTTGGCAGTGAACAGATTACAACCTGCCAGTTTCCAAAGGCTCTACATACACCTGTTCCACAATCTGCAAACTGACACCAGGTTGTACTGGTGACAGTTGTATGATCACTGGACTTCAGAAGACTCCACTCTTTAATTGTAGTGACCAGTACGAGAACAATGTGCATTTTATGGCTATGGCACACTGTTAATTAAAAGTCTATTTTATTTTAGACTTCCTGACCTGGCATAAATACATAAAACAATCTGAACTTATATGTTCAAGTTGTTTGCATAAGATGGATATTAACTGGCTGGTGAAAGATTTATATTTTAAAGAGCAGTTGTCATCATTAAATTACATCAATAATATTACAAGTGTTAAACCATCAGCAGTCTACATATCAACAGCATCAACATTGATAGTGTCCCTGTGATCATATCATTATGGGGTCTCAGATAGAGTAAACCTAGATTACCCCAGTTAAACTAGTAAAACCTAGTTTAAGCAGGGTTAAAACCTAGTTTAAGCAGGGTTAAAACCTAGTTTAACCAAGGTTAAAACCTACTAGTTTAACCAGGGTTAATTAAACACCAACCCTGATTACATGTACAATCACTGCAGTTATAAATCAAAAATTCAATCAACCCTGTGTATAGCAGTCTGATATATAATGGGATTTATATCAAACCTATCCCTATCTGTGTAGATTAATCAAATGACACCTTAGTAAGCACCTACCATTAAATGTAATCTCGAAGGCGCCAGTAGAGATAAGTTGTCCCTCAATGGCATTGCTTAGGAAGAAGATCATCAGACAGGCATACACCTGAAACAGTTGATGATTGTCAACACCTACAGGCATACACCTGAAACAGTTGGTGATTGTCAACACCTACAGGCATACACCTGAAACAGTTGGTGATTGTCAATCCCTGCAGGCATACACCTGAAACAGTTGGTGATTGTCAACACCTACAGGCATACACCTGAAACAGTTGATGATTGTCAACACCTACAGGCATACACCTGAAACAGTTGGTGATTGTCAACACCTACAGGCATACACCTGAAACAGTTGATGATTGTCAACACCTACAGGCATACACCTGAAACAGTTGGTGATTGTCAACACCTACAGGCATACACCTGAAACAGTTGGTGATTGTCAACACCTACAGGCATACACCTGAAACAGTTGGTGATTGTCAACACCTACAGGCATACACCTGAAACAGTTGGTGATTGTCAACACCTACAGGCATACACCTGAAACAGTTGGTGATTGTCAACACCTACAGGCATACACCTGAAACAGTTGGTGATTGTCAACACCTACAGGCATACACCTGAAACAGTTGGTGATTGTCAACACCTACAGGCATACACCTGAAACAGTTGATGATTGTCAACACCTACAGGCATACACCTGAAACAGTTGGTGATTGTCAACACCTACAGGCATACACCTGAAACAGTTGGTGATTGTCAACACCTACAGGCATACACCTGAAACAGTTGGTGATTGTCAACACCTACAGGCATACACCTAAAACAGTTGGTGATTGTCAACACCTACAGGCATACACCTGAAACAGTTGGTGATTGTCAACACCTACAGGCATACACCTGAAACAGTTGGTGATTGTCAACACCTACAGGCATACACCTAAAACAGTTGGTGATTGTCAACACCTACAGGCATACACCTGAAACAGTTGGTGATTGTCAACACCTAGAGCTTTTAAGGAAAATTCACTTGTTGAATAAATTAGTTTTTCAAAACACAGATTTCCACTGCCATGTTACGAAGGACACTATTTCTATGACACACCAGTGCCAATGTGTCGCTGGCGCATCAGTGTTTTCAGGTATTCAATAACACTAGTAAGGATCAAAATTGATTTAATGTGCAAAACCGGGTTTAAGAGATCTTAACAACGTTACTGAAATGATCCTAACAATACAATCAAACCTGTCCAGTGTCCATACCGTCCATGGTCACGGCTGTACAAAATTATTGATATAGACAGCTCAGCACTTATTGGTCAAGCCACATCTAAGTATTTGTTAATCTTTCATTTTTGACATCACATTCTGAATTAACAATTAACGTGAAAATTCTCCTGTAATAATAATTTATTTAAACACCATCAAATTCAGGGCTAATGCCGTTAGCCGGGGGAGAGAGTGAGGACGGGGGGATATTGACGGGGAGGATGAACAATGGGAAAGGAAGGGAGAAAGGAAGGGCAGATAGTTCACTGGGAGAGAAACATGAAAAGGCAGGTGAGAGGGTGTGTAACTTGGGATGAGGGTAAGACCATACGAACGGGGGCGAGAGAGGAGAGCTAGACAGGAGGGAAAGAGAGAACGAGAGAGACAAAACTGCTAAATACCTTGTTCTCAAGAGCCCAGCTGTACGCGGAGGGTGTGGCCTTGTTGATCCACTCGAAGGGGTTTTGACTGGCAACTATTAGGACGATGAGAGAGAGTTTGAGGACATTGAGCAGCTGTGACAGGTAGTACTGGACGGGGGGTGGGGGGTAGTTGTCGCCCTCTACCATCAGCTGGGGGTACTTTTGTTGGATGGCGTATGCAAACTGTTCATACACCTTCCTGTACCCTCAGGAATAACTGCAACAAACAAGACAGACAAACTGTTCATACACCTTCCTGTACCCTCAGGAATAACTGCAACAAACAAGACAGACAAACTGTTCATACACCTTCCTGTACCCTCAGGAATAACTGCAACAAGCATTACAAGGGTAAAACTATCCACTAGTCCGCACACAACTAAAGATAAGGGCAGCCTAGTAAACCTGCCTAATAACTAGTCCAGTATGTCCTAGTAAACTTTAGTCTTTACTAGTCCTGCTGTCAAATAAAATTAATGTCAATGTTCTACCCCTGAACAACATAAACAAACTGTTCATACAATGTCATGTACCATAAGGAATAATTGCAATAAACAACATGTAAACAAACTGTTTACACAAACTACATTTGCAACTGCAATCGTAGCATCTCGATATTCCATTAGACTATATTTTTGCCTAAATATGACAGTAAAATCTGTCTTGTGAGGCCTCTGTCATGAGCGACCACTCACCTTGATTCATATTCCTAGGCAAGGAAAATTTCTGGTTAAAATGTACCTACAACGAATGGCTACCTGACAAAAGCGACCAGCAACCACAACAATTTGTCATGGAATCATTGTTTTCACCAGTTTGCATACACCAGAAATTATACTAAACTGTGACATGTCATTGGTCAAGCAGTTTTTACGCTGTACACTTAATGTGAAATAATATATATTTAACATCTCTAAAATGACAACATTAGTAGGCCTATTCTTTACAATGGTATATAAGTCTTCAAATTGTGACGTGTTGTAATGAAATGAGTTGTAAGTCAGCTAAATTGATTTCGAGAAAATAGCGCATAAACATGCAAAGATGATCCCCGACGATATTGACTTTTTGTCACCAAAGTATATTTTAATATCTTTTCTGTCAATTGGCAATGCTTATTTCTTATTTATATTATTATTTAGTACATTTTGTAGCCTTTTTAGAAACACTACGTAACATTTCACGCATGAATTTCATAAAACATAACCGATAAATTGCACTTGTTCAACTCGCATTCTTTGGAATTTCCCTCAAAGCATGGCGGACATATTTGGTACTATGGGAAAGCCCAGGATGCCCTCTTTCAAATTCTTGTAGTAGGAATCCCCACTGACGTAAACTTAAGTTAACAGCAGCACTTATGCGAGAGGCCTATCTATAAACAAACGCCACTAGACGCGGGGAGGGGCTGATAGCGGGCCCCTGATTGGCTTACAGTGCAGGCGCAGTGCAGACTCGCTAACTGTAAACAGCATGATCGAGCAGGTCACTGCTAGAAAACATTGCTAAATACTTGGATTATGTTGTAATAATTTCAGTAAATGTATGATTAGTTAGTTAGCATGATATATCTTCGACTATGAACATGACTTGGGAGTTTATTTTGAAAGCATCAAATGGAGTAATAGAAGCAAAACGGCCGATTTTGGATCGACAATGTATTCGACAGTATGCTTCAATGACCACGAACTTCAAATGCGGTTTTCTCCGTTTGAAACTTTCTACCCCATGCATGTTCAACGTTCAATAACTTTGGCTGTGTGTGAGATATGTCCATAATGTTTACACCGTTGGAAAGCTATATACATCTTCTTTCCAATGGTGTTTTTTTTTACATATATCTCATTTCGTTAGAACACATCACAATTGATCATAATCTGAATGATTAAATTAACAAAATGAAGTGTCAAATTTTTGCAAAGATACTGTTATAGCGGCACAATTGAGGTGGGTCTGAATTATACATAAGTGGCAACTTCTAGTTTAAACTTTACACACAGTTATGGATGAAGGCATTACATCATAAATTATTATAGCATATTGTGTAATTGGCAGCCACAATTGTGAGATATTCCATAGGTATAGGCCTAGGTGAAATTATAAACTAGTATATTTTCCTCTACATTTACAGAATCAAAATATGACTAGACATCAACTGACAGTCACTGTTTCTGATAACTGACAGGTCACACTATCATTATGACAAAGTAACTTAGTGACAATGAGTGACATTTCCCCGTCTCGACATGTCAACGTTCTCAACCAAAATGGCATAAATCAACAACAATTAGCGGCTTTTACATCAGCGGCGCAAGCCTGAATTAATGTATTCAAACTAAATGCTGAAGCAACAAATCACAATATTATCATACTTACCAAAACATAAATTTGATTGTCGGCCCCGCAAAAGCAGCCATTTTTGGTTCGGGAATATTTTTATGCGGTTTTGGCTGAGCGTCGGCTACTCCAGTCAAATCCCGCCATGTTATTAATACAAATACTACTAAAACGGCCAAAATGCCAAACTGGCTGAGATCAGCCATTGATAAAATCTGTGTTACTTCGCAGATGCGGCTACTAGTAACAATTACATGATGACAAACAAACGCAAAAATGAGACAATCACGCCTCCTCCTTCTCGTGTGCTTCGTGGAGTTGTCCCGTTTATGTCTCGCAGAGCCGCAATTGGATTACTGGCAGTTATACAAGTATGCCACAAGAGGCCGCCACTAGAAGTTCACGCGCAAGAAAACATAAATAATAATTATTGTCAAATTAACCTGACTAATAATTATGATCGTGATTTTCAATTAAACTAATGTGTGCCACACCAAAAATTGCAATTCTCATGTTGTTGGCTCAATGGGTGTGCTGCAGTATAATCTTGTAGCACAAATTTAACCTAATTAATGTTGTCCAATAGCAATAGTGCGCGGCACTTACTTTTGCAGGTGTGATATATATTTAACGGCGTACTTCAATTTGGCTTAAACAGTTTAACAACTCGCTAAAGCTGCCAATACAAACAAACAAGCTCGACTACGCTCTCCGCTCTGGTTCTCGCCGCTCTCCAGTTCCGGAGGCCCGCGCGGTGTCACAACCGCAGGTGGGGGGGTCACTATCATATCCCCCCTCTCTAACACGTTCGCCCCCGCTCGAACTCATAAATTGTTTATAGATCCCATCAAAACATCTTGCAAACCGCAAACAATATATCTCATTGATCTTATCTACATTACAGCTTATCTAAAATGGCTTAATGTATACGTAAATAGACCTAGCTCGCCATATATTTGTTTTCCACAAAAATAGCAATTATCTCATTTATAAATAGATATTCATACAAATCATGTAACAGAATTCTACCTACTATAAGTTTACACTAACATATGGTTCACGGCAAAAATATCACTACAAGTGCTGGCATTCTGCGGCACGATAAATGTAGACGGCTACTTCAGTGTCATTACACACAAATGGAATGCTCACTTAGCTACCCAAGAAAATCAGTTTTTCATTTCTGACCACACAGTACGAGATAAACTCTCTTTGCCACTTTATCCAGTATAATAATTGTCACTGCACGATTCTTATTAAACATAGACCACGTGCTTTAAACAATGTTTGTAACACCAGAATACATCAGCTAGACTACCGAACAAATCTCATCTAATATATCCGAAACAGTGTTTGCAATTTCCCAACGACGTCAGGGGCGTAGCTAGGCATAAATGCAAGTGGAAGCACTAATTAATTATATAATTCTAAATTATATCATCGGGGTCTGGTGCTGAAAAATGTTGTGTAGCATGTGTGACAGTAATATATAATTTATATAGTATGTGATTATCGTTGCGTACTCGGCGTGCTTTGGCGCGTTTTGGCGCTGTGGAGCGATGGAGCGGTGGCGCGCTTTGGCGCGGTGGCGCGCTTTGGCGCGGTGGCGCGCTTTGGCGCGGTGGCGCGCTTTGGCGCGGTGGCGCGCTTTGGCGCGGTGGCGCGCTTTGGCGCGGTGGCGCGCTTAGACGCGGTGGCGCGCTTTGCCGCGGTGGAGCGGTGGCGCGTTTTGACGCGGTGGAGCGGTGGCGCGCTTTGGCGCGATTGAGCGGAGGAATGGTGGAAGGGAGGAAGGAAGAGAGGAAAGGGAGAATGTCAAAGATCAAAGGTCACGTGACAATGTCAATCATCATCACGTCATGCATGTAGGCCACTTGGGTCACTTTCTTCACGTTCCTCGTGTAGGCCACCTTGCACAATGTTATTGTTTCCTATCTATCATGTATAACTGGGCTAATGCAACTGGAGGGGAGAAAGGTAGAAGGTTGTAAGTTTTTTTCAAACTATGCCAAACAGGACTTAACGCAGCGGCCTATGCAGTGCGTAGTTAGGTCCCATGTATGCAACTAACAAACCTGGTCCTTCATATCCAGTGAGACACCGCTACTGTAAGTAGTCCTTCATCGGTTCAACTATGGGTTGCTAGGCAACCAGCAGTAAATAAAAACAATGTAATACATTATATCTGTGACGTAGTGTCCTTAGCTTGACAACTCTGGGCACGTTTGTTCATATGGTGGTATCACTTCATGTCCAATATGTAGGTCACATAGGTCTTCCCCAATAAAAAATTGTAGTTCACACGTCGCAATCATGTCCAGTATTTAGGTCACGTAGGTCACGTTCTCTCGGTTTATTTCCTACGTAGGTGATTAACATTCCTAAATATCTAGTTTGGTTACATGCCTGGTTACATCCTCAATTTCCAGTGCGGGTGTAACACGGTGCTTGTCTATCTACCGAAGCTTGCCGCCCTGGCAGTCGGGTGCTATCTGTTCTCATCGAGGGAAGCTGGATCAGTCAGCACCAGTTACAGTGCGTCAGTGGACGACGTTGTAGGATTGCAAGTGGTTGGTACACTACGCTACGGCAAGTCACCGCGTCAGCTTAGGTGTAGGAGATATTAACCGTCGACTGTGCAACTTGCAAGGGCTCCGCTACTGTAAGTAAACCTTCGCCGGTTCAACTATAGGTTGCTGGGCAACCAGCAGTAAAAAAAACCAATGTAATACATCGTGTCTGTGACGTAGTATACCTACCCAGACAAGTCTGGATATGTTTATTCATATGGTGGTATCACTTCATGTCCAGTATATAGGTCACATAGGTCACGTTATCACGTATGGAACTTACATATACGTGCAAGCGTATGAATGTGCGCGTCCGTATGCGCGTGCGTATTCGTGTTGTAAAGAACCACCTCAATCACATGCATGTGTGAACGTGAATACTTACTTTCTCGTCAGAGTATGCTTCGTTGAGTCGGCCATTAAGAAAGGTAAACGAAACGTCACTTACCTATAGGTTGTGCATTAGACTGCATGCGTGCGTGCTGTTTCAGGCCGAACTTCAAACAGGCGACGAAGCGTCGACTTGTGCACGTTCTACATCTCCTGTTCCAAGTTCGTCGTACTCTACTACCGATGTCACAACGGAGCCGTCCGAATGCGCAACACGAGGCTAGGACAGTTTTATGTCATGTGTAAACCATAACTTCCGTTAAATGACGCTTCCTACCACGTGGAAAACACAACTCCCGTAAAAATGGCGGGCCAGATCAGGACACAATTCACAATTTCTTGCAAATTATACCTTCGACCGCAGTCAACGTTAAAAACTGGTACCATTTAAAGTTTTGACGCGATAACCTTGTCAAGTTTTTACATTTTACTAAGTCGGTGTACCAACTTTGTACCATTTCCCAAAATTGTGTTTCACCGCGATGGCTTTGTCACTTTGACGTATTTTTTCTAAGTCTTCTTGGTAATTTCATAACATTCTGTGGAAAAACTTTGAAACTTTCTATCATAAAACGAGAACCTTGATAGTTTTTCTTACAACATACATCATTTTTCCTAATCAATGTTAAAAAATCTAGAAAAATCTTGGGTTGTGACGTCACTTCTTTAAAAACTGGTACCATCTAGCGGATAACTCTGACACTACATTAGACGCTAGCCCCATCTAAAGCAAATTAGGGTTTATCACAGAAAACGGTGGCTTCGTCTACTTTCATAACATAATTTCTTGTAAAATGGTGGCTTTTAGTGTTTCGGTGGGATAACTTTGTCAAGTTTTCATATTTTACTAAGTCGGTGTGTCAACTTTCTATCATTTCACCACATTTCACCGTTTCACTGCGATGGCTTTGTCAATTTGACGTATTTTTCTAAGTCATCTTGGTATTTACGTTCTTGACCTTCTGTGGGAAAACTTTGGCACTTTCTATCATAAACCGAGAACCTTGATGGTTTTTCTTACGACACACATCATTTTTCTAACCAAATCTAAAACAAAATCTTGGGTTGTGACGTCACTTCTTTAAAAAATTATGCCATATAGCGGACAACTCTGACACTACGTTAGACATTAGTCCCATCTAGCGGACAAAACAGCCACTAATTAGGGTTCGACATAGAAAAAGATGGCTTCGACTACTTCCGTAACAGAATTTCTTGTAAAATGGTGGCTTCGGTCATAGTCATGATATCCCTTTTTGTGTTTTCATGCCATAATCTTTACAAATATTCGTATTTTACTAAAGTCAACGTGGTAATTTCATAACATTTAGCGACTCAACGCGATAGAAAGAGGAATCTTTTCACTTCAAACCATATTCATATCATAACTTCTGTCAAAATGGGGCTCCTATCACGTGTAAAACATAATTTCTGTAAAAATGTCGCTTCCAGTCACATGCAAAAACATAACTTCCATAAAAAGAACGAATCCTCTGACGTGCAAAACACAACTTCGGGAAAATGGTGGCTTCGACCACAGCCATAACATAACTTAACGTTTTGAGGTGATAATCATGTCGAGTATTCGTATTTTACTAAGTCATTATCGTAACTTTCCAATTAAATCTAGAAAATTGTTGGTTTGTGACAAAAAATTTATATTCGGTTGCGACTTCACTACGCTAGACGCTATCCCCATCTGGCGGATAATCCTAACACTGTTTTAGACGACAGTACCATCTAGCGGACAAATCAACCACTAACTAGGGTTAGACACAGTAAAAACTTGTGTTGCGCGACATCACTACTTTAACACATATCGCCATCTAGCGGATAACCATAACACTACAGTACACGCTAGCGCCATCTAGCGGACAAAATAACCACGAACTAGGGTTAGACACAACATTTATTTAGGTTAACTAGGGTTTGACATAGAAAAAAGTTGGGGTTAACTGATCGAAAATTATCAAAACATTGCTATGTTTTTGTCTCGGACAAAAATTAAATGCTAGAATTTGTATTTATAATAGACCTACTTTATCGTTACTTGTGATACGGATTTAACGCATAAAATGCTGCCGATCTTATTTCAATAATTGAATTCATATAAGTATTGCGATTTCGTATATTTCATTTGAAACATATGCCCATGTAACTCTTGCTAAATAAAAACAAATGCATACAACACTGCTACGCCACATACACCCTGCTATTTCGTTAGACCATACCTTTACCTTATCACTTATTCAAAATGTAATCTCTTGTAGCTATGGTGTCCTCATCGCACGCAGTGATTTTTTTCATTTGTAAATCTTCTTCTTGATACACTCCAAATACAATAACGGATACACTAATAACACATTACTACAAGTACAGCCACATTTATGGGTTACTACATGCACACAAGGTGTCCCACGCGGGGTCGCCGGGTCACTTCCGCAAAAGTTACCGACGCTGGTTTCTTAAAACTGATAGCACGTTACTAAAGGCTTCTTTTTTGGTAATAACAGTGGATCCTTCGGTTACGAAAAGTTGGTGGTGTGTAGACATTGTATTGGACATGCATTTGTGATCTTCACACTCGGTGTTGGTAAATCGAGGGAGCGGATCTGGTGTTAAAAAGGTGGGCGTTTCACTCGGCAGGCCGCTGAAGTTGCACACGCTTATATATATATATATATATATATATATATATATATATATATATATATATATTTAGATATATATATATCTTTATGAATTATTTTCTCTCTGCCTGTATGTATATATATATATATATATATATATATATATATATATATATATATATATATATATATATATATATATATATATATATATATATATATATATATATATATATATATATATATACATACAGGCAGATACAAAATAATTCATAAAGATGCGAGCGCACGTGGTTTCAACAGGCGGTGTTTCACGTTTGTTCCTTTACTTACTCCCATCTGCCAGCGGAAGTGTATGAAGTTCTTCTTTCGGGTTAACGCCTTGCGGGGCCCTAGCCTCAACATGCAGAGGATACACAGGCGGGCGAACAGGAAAAATCAGAATCGTTTTGGATGTTTTTGTTATTGTATCAGAACAATAATTAGTGCATGTAAACAGTAATACGTGCAAAACAACTAGTTATATCTAAAAAGTGGAATAATGAAAAGTCTGGATATTGCTTTTTAAGGAATCAAGGCTGTTTTTATTTACAACATGTTGAGGGAGGGAGTTCCAAAGTCGAATGGTACTTGGGAAAAAAGAATACAAGTGGTAATTACATCTGGAGTGAAGGATAAGGTAGGACAAGGAATGTTGCTTTCTAGTGACTGTGTTTACAGGAATGAGATATTTATTTGCTGGTATACCCACTAGGCCATTTGCTATTTTGTATATCATGCATAGTTTTGCGTCATTTCTTCGGTCGGATAGGGATCTCCATCCTAATGTCTGGAGCATATTGGTTACACTTGATGTATTATGGTGGCGATGTAAGACATCGAGCAGCATGGCATTGGATCATTTCTAGTTTGTTTATTTGTGTACTGTAGCGGTGTAGGGCCGGGTCCCAGACAGTACAGCTATTTTCCAAGATAGGTCTGACAAAGGTGAAGTAAGCCTGAGTTTTTATTTGGATTGACGAGACTTTAAGATTTCTGCGGAGGAAGCCTAATGATCTATTTGCTTTTAAAGAGATGCTATTTATGTATGCATTCCACCGAAGGTCAGAAGTTATGGTTATGCCAAGATATTTAGCCTATGATACAGTTTCAAGTAGTTGTCCGTGGAGCATGTATTGGGTTTTAATGATAGTTTTATTTCTTGTTACAGGGATGACATGGCACTTTTCAAGATTGAATTTCATTTTCCATTTTTTTGCCCATTTATCGAGTGTGTTAAGATCTTCCTGGAGTGCAGCTGTGTTTGTCTTAGGTTTAAGAGCTACATACATTATGGTGTCATCAGCAAAGAGTCTAACTGTAAAGTAATTTTGTCTGGAATGTCGTTAATGTAAAAAAAGTTCACCTGGGCCTGGCTTGTGACGATGACTGTGTAAAAAAATACTCTAACAGCTTTGACCACTAAAATGTGTTTTAATGACAATCTTGGTTAACCTGGGTGTGTGACAGTCAAGGTTCTGCTTGCAGCTATAGCACAGATGACAACAGCCATGTTAGCAACCTGTGACCATTGTGTTGTCGCAAAGACCAAGACCGTGATTATGGAGCGAGATTCCTACCCCCACCAGTGGGGTCTTGGACCAGTGGTGAGTTATGAGGCGTTGTCCTTCCCGTGTTACCTACACCAACAATTGTGTTGTTGACTGAGGTGAGTCTAGGGGTGTTGTCTTGTTCCTACACCAACAATTGTGTTGTTGACTGAGGTGAGTCTAGGGGTGTTGTCTTGTTCCTACACCAACAATTGTGTTGTGTGACTGAGGTGAGTCTAGGGGTGTTGTCTTGTTCCTACACCAACAATTGTGTTGTTGACTGAGGTGAGTCTAGGGGTGTTGTCTTGTTCCTACACCAACAATTGTGTTGTTGACTGAGGTGAGTCTAGGGGTGTTGTCTTGTTCCTACACCAACAATTGTGTTGTTGACTGAGGTGAGTCTAGGGGTGTTGTCTTGTTCCTACACCAACAATTGTGTTGTTGACTGAGGTGAGTCTAGGGGTGTTGTCTTGTTCCAACACCAACAATTGTGTTGTTGACTGAGGTGAGTCTAGGGGTGTTGTCTTGTTCCTACACCAACAATTGTGTTGTTGCACTGAGGTGAGTCTAGGGGTGTTGTCTTGTTCTTTCAGGAGACACCTGCCCCACTATTGGTGTTTTGTCAAGGGTGGTGTTTCTTTCGTGTACAACCCACCCTCACAAGTGTTGTGTTGGGGTTATTTAGTGTCCATATGAAACATAGTTGTGAGTTGTGACTAACTCACCGCCCACTCTTGTAATGCCATTGGTTTCTTGCAGTGTATAATCAAATCAGGATTAGAGCAGTTTCATTGGTATCGGTAATTGTTTAAAGACAGACTGATCAATTTAACAGATTTAACAAGATTGCCACCTAGAGATTCAACTCTAGATGGCAGGTGGACTAGGAAGCCATTTGGCTTATCGAGAGTCCAACCTATCTATCTAAGTATACCCCGCCCTTCTTAGGTATAATGTACCTAATTAGCTGGCTTATCATAAATGCTTTTCTGTGTAACTAGATCAAGCTCTAACATAACTACAGTTGGTGTTACAGTGAGATAATATGTAGTGTGTTTTATCTCTGCTAATTGTAACTGGTGACTGATGCCCATGCTAGCCTGAAGAAACAGCTGATGGAGGAAGATAAACTTGACAAGTTTCGACAGACGAACGAGAACAAGTCTTACAAAGACCTCAGGTACCTAATATAAACAATAATATTCCACCATGCCCGTATGTAATATATACTCCCCAGTTATTGTCTAGGTGAGTTGATGGTGATATTAAATTATTTGTAGACTATCATCTCCCCAGTATTGTCTAGGTGAGTTGATGGTGATATTAAATTGTTTGTAGACTGTCATCTCCCCAGTATTGTCTAGGTGAGTTGATGGTGATATTAAATTGTTTGTAGACTGTCATCTCCCCAGGTATTGTCTAGGTGAGTTGATGGTGATATTAAATTGTTTGTAGACTGTCATCTCCCCAGGTATTGTCTAGGTGAGTTGATGGTGATATTAAATTGTTTGTAGACTATCATCTCCCCAGGTATTGTCTGCCACTGCCTACAGTGCCTAGTCTCTTCGCCGTGATCACCTAATTGTGTAACATATACTAGTTGTGTTAGAACAATCAGTGCTTCAAGTAAGTCATGGTTGACCTACATCTCAGTCAGAATTGTGCGTGTAGCCTCCGACCAAGAATGTTTACACACAATGTATCGTGGCTGTAAAGTGTCGGTGAGCTACATGTGTTTAGTATCCATTTTTGATGACTTGATGGACCTTGTTGCTATGCAACAGTCAAATGATAGCATTAATGTTATTTGTTAAACTGGTGTGTATTGTCAACGTGTCACATGATGTTTCAGTGCAAGCAAAGAAACAAACAATGTAGAAGATTTGGCTGGAGGGGAGCCAGCGTCAACAAACTTGTCTTCACAACAGACTGTTGTCAAGGTAACAACCCAATTTCACTATGTAGAATATACTATACAAATATTGTATTGTATAAAGTGTATTTATATGTATAAAGCAAGCAAAGTAAGTTCTTACATATTGCAATATCCAGTCCTCAGGACTGATCAGAACACTTTTCACTTTATTCTTTGACAGACCTGTTCAGTCTAACACCATCTCTACTTCTCTGGGAAGCATCCAGCCACACTACAATTAATGTGCAAAGACTGTACACAAATATCACCACATTCTATAGCCAGGTACTGATTTATACTGCTGAATAGAGCTAAATAGAATGAATGAAGGTTCAACCCATGATTCGCACCCAGATTCTCTTGGTCGATAATCGCATGCTCAAGCCACAGAGCCACTACAATATAACCTCAAAATATGCCACAGACCCCCTACGTCTAAAATTTGTATGTTTGAATCAGACATACTTGTGCTAACATAATGTATTTGAATGTAGGTCACAACTTTTCTACCATTCAAAGTCCACACAGTCAATTTATTTGCGCTTAAATCACGATGTATTTTGTATGAACAAATAATTATAAATATGTACTTGTTGTATGATAGTATTTTTTTTATTCAAATAGGCTTAGATGAAAATATTAATTTTACAGTATAAAGGCTGTGTAATATTTGAATGTTTCAAATGGACCTGGGTTTGACATAACTAATAATAAAATAGTATTAGATAACATTAAATCCATTAACATCAGCACATGTATAATTATGGGCACAAAATTGTGTGTTATGTATACATTTAATGTAGCACTTATTATTGTGGTGTCGCCTTCTTTTCTGTTGTTTTTGGATTTTTTACATTTCTGTAAAATTAAGGTATCATAATTTTAAAAAGGCAGTCACAATTTGATCAAATGTAATGACAAGCACAAGCTGACTAGTTGTACTTCGTTTCTCTTGTTTTCTATGTATGTTTGTCGGTTGCATACTGTGAACAATATATCTGCATACTAATATCAATGTGTCACACTTTATAATTTATTTAGGTCATTTGTCAATATAAATAGGTCAGTGGTCATTCTAGGTCAATTAACTAAGTCGTCAAGGTCACACAATACAATAGTCCACACTCATTGATTGGCTATGATTAATTTGTTAACCCTGAAGTTATTGACACAGCATATTATCAAGGTCATCTTTAAAAAGAAATGTCAACGGTTCACGTTCGGATGTGACATTATATTATATAATGAATATAAATTATCCAATATAACAACATGTATGTGGAATGATAAACTATTCAGTTCATGAATTGCACTTAATTAGGTCATTTTTCAACATATATGTCACCTGTCAGCATAAGTCAATTATCTAAGTCATGTCAAAGTCATATCAAAGTCACGTGGTATGAGGGGCAACACTTGGTTATTAACATTTGATCTTACATTACGTACATTTATTAGAACACATTATGTAACGTTTGGTTTCATTATTTGCCACTTGGTGGCAGCACAAATATTTCAGGTGCCAGAAAATGGATACAAATTCTATGGACACAATGGCCTGTTTTTCTGACTCCAAAAAGTTGAATAACTTTGTTAATAATAAAGTTATTGACAAAAATCAGAAAGTGTTGTAAACTACATAGCATACACTATCACACAGAAGTGTTTAAATGATCATATGACAAAAAAATGTATGTACCTAGCAGCCCTAGCTTAAAATTCACAAAACAAACTCACACAAAACATTACCTACATCATCTGCGGTGGTTTTAGTTTTAATCAAACCCTAGGCTAAAATAACGAATCCTAAATAATACTAAGCTAACCCTAAACTTAGCCTAAGGCTAAACCCTTAAACCTACACTGCTAATAAGCAACACCTTGACACAATGACGTTATTATGCCAACTTACAGTAATCATAGAGCTACGTGTAGCTGACACTGATGATGTCGAGTGCCAGCGAGGTTTGTATGAGTTTGTTTTGTGAATTTAATTTGTTTCGATAATGTTAGTGATTTTATTGTGTAGCCTAGTTTGTGTACATATACATAAGATATGTGAGGAGAAATTTGGCAGCTCTAGGTTGTCATTTTCATGGTTTCAAGGTAAAAATCACCATCAACCAAGCAAATAAACTACAAAAACAAATTAGACAGTTTGCTTACATAACTTAAAAGTAACACATTATGTAATTAATTACATACCTGTATCTCCTTTACCTCTATCTGCAATAGAATAGGGCATGATGTATCCAAACTCCTACATTAGTTCAAGTTTGGGCTGTTTGGTGCAAATTTAACTTTGTTTTACATGTAAAGCTCCTCAGACAGCAGTAACTAGATTTGATATTAAATAAGTGCATTCATTTGTGTATGTTTCTAGACAACCGGGCCAAGGTACAGTTGCTGAGCAGCGAGGTCGGGACTACCGCAAGGAGTTGGAGGAGAGGGAACGGACAGCCCGGGAGAAGAGGGAGCGAGGTGGACACACGGTGGGCACAGCTTTATCTAGGGACTTGTCCATCTGTCATTTGGACGGGTACAAATTGAAATGGATGGGTAGATGGTACACATTGGAATGGATGGGTAGATGGTACACATTGGAATGGATGGGTAGATGGTACAAATTGGAGTGGATGGGTAGATGGTACACATTGAAATGGATGGGTATATGGTACACATTGGAAAGGATGGGTAGATGGTACACATTGGAATGGATGGGTAGATGGTACAAATTGGAATAGATGGGTAGATGGTACGAATTGGAATATATGGGTAGATGGTACAAATTGGAATGGATGGGTGGATGGTACAAATTGGAATATATGGGTAGATGGTACAAATTGGAATATATGGGTAGATGGTACAAATTGAAATGGATGGGTACAAATTGGAATAGATGGGTAGTTGGTACAAATTGGAATGGATGGGTAGATGGTACAAATTGAAATGGATGAGTAGATGGTACAAAATTAAATGGATGGGTAGATGGTATAAATTGGTATG
>JAODUO010001865.1:50000-58141 GCA_025642075.2 Ridgeia piscesae | reverse complement strand
CATACATCGGGACTACAACCATACTCCATACACCAGGACTACAACCATCCTCCATACATCGGGACTACAACCATCCTCCATACACCGGGACTACAACCATCCTCCGTACATCGGGACTACAACCATCCTCCATACACCAGGACTACAACCATCCTCCATACACCGGGACTACAACCATCCTCCATACACCGGGACTACAACCATCCTCCATACACCGGGACTACAACCATCCTCCATACACCGGGACTACAACCATCCTCCATACACCGGGACTACAACCATCCTCCATACACCGGGACTACAACCATCCTCCGTACAACAACGGTACAACCATCCTCCATAAACCAACGCTACAACCATCCTCCATACACCGGGACTACAACCATCTTCCATACACCAGGACTACAACCATCCTCAATACACCGGGACTACAACCATCCTCAATACACCGGGACTACAACCATCCTCCCTACACCAACGTTTCAACCATCCTCCGTACACCGGGACTACAACCATCCTCCATACACCGGGACTACAACCACCCTCCATACACCGGGACTACAACCATATTCTATACACGAGGACTACAACCATCCATCATAGCGCTTCGTGAAGATATCGTAATATCGATTGTAATGTAAATTTACGTTTACGAACATACCAGCAACTCTATTGTTTTAACACGTAAAACGGACTGGCTTAAACGTACCAGTGGCTACCGAAGGTAATGTAGGAGGCCCAACTTAGTGTATTTTTCTAATAATCCGAACCTGGTTTTTTTACTCCTTTGTAGAAACCTATTAATATAACAATAAATATTTCGGAGATAAAATGCGCGCCACATTGACATAATAAGCCCAAATAGCTCTTCGCGGCATGAGTAGGCGCAATGACAGTTTCAAGATCTTCTAAAATCAGTCTAGTTCGCTGTGATTGGTGAAAAATGTCGTAATCAATACTGCTATATGGAAATAACGTATGTTAGTATTTATATACACAGATCGGGTGCTTACTGATAAATAAGACTAAAAGTAGCAAAGGAAACCTTCGCGCCATGGCGATCGAACAGCAGGTTATATTGTATTTTACTTAATTTTGCGCCGATTGCCGATCTTGAGCAATACGCCATGGAAGTCAAACTGTGATTCCGTGCGTGGTTCAGACTGAGTAAGAGACTTTCAAATGTAAAACAAACATTGAGGAGCAGGTGGCGCTAACCGCAACATGACTATTGCTCTTTGATGTCATCTGACGTGACAAAAAGACAGTTAAGTGTAGGGCATGGATACGATAACAGTTGGTCCAACGCGTGCACATGGACTCTCATTACTGTCAATTACATTGTTTAGCCACTAATAGTGTTGAGTAAATATTTCCTCTTTTGTTGGTTTATTTTTTGTTGTTTGTTTCTTCCTGGTCTTCGCCATATTTACTTTTCTTCTTTTTGTTGTTTCTTCCTGGTCTTCACCATATGTAGTTTTCTTCTTTTTGTTGGTTTCTTCCTGGTCTTCACCATATGTAGTTTTCTTCTTTTTGTTGGTTTCTTCCTGGTCTTCACCATATGTAGTTTTCTTCTTTTTGTTGGTTTCTTCCTGGTCTTCACCATATGTAGTTTTCTTCTTTTTGTTGGTTTCTTCCTGGTCTTCACCATATGTAGTTTTCTTCTTTTTGTTGGTTTCTTCCTGGTCTTCACCATATGTAGTTTTCTTCTTTTTGTTGGTTTCTTCCTGGTCTTCACCATATGTTGTTTTCTTCTTTTGTTGGTTTCTTCCTGGTCTTCACCATATGTAGTTTTCTTCTTTTTGTTGGTTTCTTCCTGGTCTTCACCATGTGTAGTTTTCTTCTTTTTGTTGGTTTCTTCCTGGTCTTCCACCATATGTAGTTTACTTCTTTTGTTGGTTTCTTCCTGGTCTTCCACCATATGTAGTTTTCTTGTTTTTGTTGGTTTCTTCCTGGTCTTCCACCATATGTAGTTTTCTTCTTTTTGTTGGTTTCTTCCTGGTCTTCCACCATATGTAGTTTTCTTCTTTTTGTTGGTTTCTTCCTGGTCTTCACCATATGTAGTTTTCTTCTTTTTGTTGGTTTCTTCCTGGTCTTCCACCATATGTAGTTTGCTTCTTTTTGTTGGTTTCTTCCTGGTCTTCCACCATATGTAGTTTTCTTCTTTTTGTTGCTTTCTTCCTGGTCTTCCACCATATGTAGTTTTCTTCTTTTTGTTGGTTTCTTCCTGGTCTTCCACCATATGTAGTTTTCTTCTTTTTGTTGGTTTCTTCCTGGTCTTCACCATATGTAGTTTTCTTCTTTTTGTTGGTTTCTTCCTGGTCTTCCACCATATGTAGTTTGCTTCTTTTTGTTGGTTTCTTCCTGGTCTTCCACCATATGTAGTTTTCTTCTTTTTGTTGCTTTCTTCCTGGTCTTCCACCATATGTAGTTTTCTTCTTTTTGTTGGTTTCTTCCTGGTCTTCCACCATATGTAGTTTGCTTCTTTTTGTTGGTTTCTTCCTGGTCTTCCACCATATGTAGTTTTCTTCTTTTTGTTGCTTTCTTCCTGGTCTTCCACCATATGTAGTTTTCTTGTTTTCGTTGGTTTCTTCCTGGTCTTCCACCATATGTAGTTTTCTTCTTTTTGTTGCTTTCTTCCTGGTCTTCCACCATATGTAGTTTTCTTGTTTTCGTTGGTTTCTTCCTGGTCTTCACCATATGTAGTTTTCTTCTTTTTGTTGGTTTCTTCCTGGTCTTCACCATGTGTAGTTTTCTTCTTTTTGTTGGTTTCTTCCTGGTCTTTCACCATATGTAGTTTTCTTCTTTTTGTTGGTTTCTTCCTGGTCTTCCACCATATGTAGTTTTCTTCTTTTTGTTGCTTTCTTCCTGGTCTTCCACCATATGTAGTTTTCTTCTTTTTGTTGGTTTCTTCCTGGTCTTCCACCATATGTAGTTTTCTTCTTTTTGTTGGTTTCTTCCTGGTCTTCCACCATATGTAGTTTTCTTCTTTTTGTTGCTTTCTTCCTGGTCTTCCACCATATGTAGTTTTCTTGTTTTCGTTGGTTTCTTCCTGGTCTTCACCATATGTAGTTTTCTTCTTTTTGTTGGTTTCTTCCTGGTCTTCCACCATATGTAGTTTTCTTCTTTTTGTTGGTTTCTTCCTGGTCTTCCACCATATGTAGTTTTCTTGTTTTTGTTGGTTTCTTCCTGGTCTTCCACCATATGTAGTTTTCTTCTTTTTGTTGGTTTCTTCCTGGTCTTCACCATATGTAGTTTTCTTCTTTTTGTTGGTTTCTTCCTGGTCTTCACCATATGTAGTTTTCTTCTTTTTGTTGGTTTCTTCCTGGTCTTCACCATATGTAGTTTTCTTCTTTTTGTTGGTTTCTTCCTGGTCTTCACCATATGTAGTTTTCTTCTTTTTGTTGGTTTCTTCCTGGTCTTCACCATATGTAGTTTTCTTCTTTTTGTTGGTTTCTTCCTGGTCTTCCACCATATGTAGTTTTCTTCTTTTTGTTGGTTTCTTCCTGGTCTTCCACCATATGTAGTTTTCTTCTTTTTGTTGGTTTCTTCCTGGTCTTCCATCATATGTAGTTTTCTTCTTTTTGTTGGTTTCTTCCTGGTCTTCCACCATATATAGTTTTCTTCTTTTTGTTGGTTTCTTCCTGGTCTTCCACCATATATAGTTTTCTTCTTTTTGTTGGTTTCTTCCTGGTCTTCCACCATATGTAGTTTTCTTCTTTTTGTTGGTTTCTTCCTGGTCTTCCACCATATGTAGTTTTCTTCTTTTTGTTGGTTTCTTCCTTGTCTTCACCATATGTAGTTTTCTTCTTTTTGTTGGTTTCTTCCTGGTCTTCCACTTTATGTAGTTTTTTCTTTTTGTCGGTTTCTTCCTGGTCTTCCACTTTATGTAATGTTCTTCTTTTTGTCGGTTTCTTCCTGGTCTTCCACTTTATGTAATGTTCTTCTTTTTGTTGGTTTCTTCCTGGTCTTTCACTTTATGTAGTTTTTTCTTTTTGTCGGTTTCTTCCTGGTCTTCCACTTTATGTAATGTTCTTCTTTTTGTCGGTTTATTCCTGGTCTTTCACTTTATGTAGTTTTTTTCTTTTTGTCGGTTTCTTCCTGGTCTTCCACTTTATGTAATGTTCTTCTTTTTGTCGGTTTCTTCCTGGTCTTCCACTTTATGTAATGTTCTTCTTTTTGTTGGTTTCTTCCTGGTCTTTCACTTTATGTAGTTTTTTCTTTTTGTCGGTTTCTTCCTGGTCTTCCACTTTATGTAGTTTTTTCTTTTTGTCGGTTTCTTCCTGGTCTTCCACTTTATTATGTAATGTTCTTCTTTTTGTCGGTTTCTTCCTGGTCTTCCACTTTATGTAATGTTCTTCTTTTTGTCGGTTTATTCCTGGTCTTTCACTTTATGTATTTTTTTCTTTTTGTCGGTTTCTTCCTGGTCTTCCACTTTATGTAATGTTCTTCTTTTTGTCGGTTTCTTCCTGGTCTTTCACTTTATGTAATGTTCTTCTTTTTGTCGGTTTATTCCTGGTCTTTCACTTTATGTAGTTTTTTCTTTTTGTCGGTTTCTTCCTGGTCTTCCACTTTATGTAATGTTCTTCTTTTTGTCGGTTTCTTCCTGGTCTTCCACTTTATGTAATGTTCTTCTTTTTGTCGGTTTCTTCCTGGTCTTCCACTTTATGTAATGTTCTTCTTTTTGTCGGTTTCTTCCTGGTCTTCCACTTTATGTAATGTTCTTCTTTTTATTGGTTTCTTCCTGGTCTTTCACTTTATGTAGTTTTTTCTTTTTGTCGGTTTCTTCCTGGTCTTCCACTTTATGTAGTTTTTTCTTTTTGTCGGTTTCTTCCTGGTCTTCCACTTTATGTAATGTTCTTCTTTTTGTCGGTTTCTTCCTGGTCTTCCACTTTATGTAATGTTCTTCTTTTTGTCGGTTTATTCCTGGTCTTTCACTTTATGTAGGTTTTTCTTTTTGTCGGTTTCTTCCTGGTCTTCCACTTTATGTAATGTTCTTCTTTTTGTCGGTTTCTTCCTGGTCTTCCACTTTATGTAATGTTCTTCTTTTTGTCGGTTTCTTCCTGGTCTTCCACTTTATGTAATGTTCTTCTTTTTGTCGGTTTCTTCCTGGTCTTCCACTTTATGTAATGTTCTTCTTTTTGTTGGTTTCTTCCTGGTCTTTCACTTTATGTAGTTTTTTCTTTTTGTCGGTTTCTTCCTGGTCTTCCACTTTATGTAGTTTTTTTCTTTTTGTCGGTTTCTTCCTGGTCTTCCACTTTATGTAATGTTCTTCTTTTTGTCGGTTTCTTCCTGGTCTTCCACTTTATGTAATGTTCTTCTTTTTGTCGGTTTATTCCTGGTCTTTCACTTTATGTAGTTTTTTCTTTTTGTCGGTTTCTTCCTGGTCTTCCACTTTATGTAATGTTCTTCTTTTTGTCGGTTTATTCCTGGTCTTCCACTTTATGTAATGTTCTTCTTTTTGTTGGTTTCTTCCTGGTCTTCCACTTTATGTAGTTTTTTCTTTTTGTTGGTTTCTTCCTGGTCTTCCACTTTATGTAATGTTCTTCTTTTTGTCGGTTTATTCCTGGTATTCCACTTGATGCAATGTTCTTCTTTTTGTTGGTTTCTTCTTGGTCTTCCACTTTATGTAGTTTTTTCTTTTTGTTGGTTTCTTCCTGGTCTTCCACCATATGCAATGTTCTTCTTTTTGTTGGTTTCTTCTTGGTCTTTCACTTTATGTAGTTTTTTCTTTTTGTCGGTTTATTCCTGGTCTTCCACCATATGCAATGTTCTTCTTTTTGTCGGTTTCTTCTTGGTCTTCCACCATGTGCAATGTTCTTCTTTTTGTCGGTTTCTTCTTGGTCTTCCACCATATCAGCAACATTTCTTTGGTATCTTTAGGACCCTTAGGTCATCCTTTTCTAAACAAGTTTTGTATCCTAAAACTAAGCTCAATATAGGCAAACGTGCTTTCACTGTAACTGCGCCAACTATCTGGAATCAACTCCCTATTATAATTTCATCTTCTGAGACTATGACAATTTTTCGTTAAAAAAATAAAAAACATATTTCTTTAAAATTGCGTTTCCGCCACAATCTTTCGGCTGCTCCGTGCTCCAAAGACGACTTCTGCCAGCCCGCGTTTCTGATTACGCCAAATGCTTTTGTTTGTTGCGCCTCTGAACTTGAATATTCAAGGATATAGGCGTTCTAGAAGTGTTACAATTATTATTAATCCGTTCAGGTTGGAACAACATAATTTTGACTGGTAAAATCAGATAGTATATAACTATTATTCAATGCAAACATGTCATGTGCAAGAGGAGGAGTATCGCGAGGAAAGACGATTGCGTTATTGTGTTTCAGAATCTCCAATTACGCCAACGACACTGGTTTCAGACTGGCTAGTGGGCGATGCCAACTGTACAACATCAGCTAAAATGTCCATGCTGCATGCATGCATTATGACTTCACGCAGAGATCCGTCCATACGTCATATTTGGTCGGGTAGAAATATATCGATGGACGGTTAAAAGAAAATGAAGGAGCAAAGATTACATCTGATACATATTGACATTTATGTCTTGAAAATGGATGTCACGTTTGTGTTTGTAGTTTATTTCAGGTCATAAAGCACATCTCAACTGGCTTGTATGTGTTCAGTTAACATTCACGTGTCCACCAAAATATGTGACTGGCAAAACTTGTATCCTGCATAAAGCCGTGCATGAAAGGCGCCGACACCAGCGAGGAAGAAAACAGTAAGCCAAGAGAAGAACCAGAGCAACTCATCAAGAATGTTTCAGGAGTGATGACCACTGATGACGTGCCGTATGCTGACAGGAAGGGCCCGCTGTCTTCGCGTCCTTTGTCAATGATAAACGAGACTGTGTCCACGTCGTACTGACCACTGGGCACCAAGACCAAGAGTAGACTAGTGAAGTCCAGGCAGATGAAGGTTGTCACAACAGATGTCTCTTGCCCAAAGGTTGGCCAGATGTGCACAGATTCTCTTACGTTTGTCCAGCTTTATGGCCTGGCGTGGTCAGTTGGTCAGTCTCTGGCCGCACGAGACCGAGACATTCGGTCACGTGTGGAACCTGATGCTAACCATTGGGTCCCAGGATTCAAGGGTCTAAAATTTGAACATATAGATTACTTGCACATTGCAACAACGACGAGTTTAGGAAATATAACACTTTATACATGACACTGTAAAAAACATCCCACTATACACACGACACTGTATGAAAAATCCCATTCTACACACGACACTGTGAAAAATCATTCCATTCTACACCCGACACTGTAAAAAAACATCCCACTATACACACGACACTGCATGAAAAATTCCATTCTACACACGACACTGTGAAAAACCATTCCATTCTACACACGACACTGTAAAACATCCCACTCTACATACGACACTGTAAAAAACATCCCACTCTACACAGGACACTGTAAAAACATCCCACTCTACATACGGCACTGTAAAAAACATCCCACTCTACACACGACACTGTAAAAAAACATCCCACTCTACACATGACACTGTAAAAGCACTCCACTCTACACACAATACTGTAAAAAAAACACCCCCCTATACACACGACATTGTAAAAAAAACATCCCACTCTACATACGACACTGTAAAAAAACATCCCACTCTACACACGACACTGTAAAAAAACATCCCAGTACACATACGACACTGTAAAAAAACATCCCACTCTACACACGACACTATAAAAAACATCACACTCTACACACGACACTGTAAACAACATCCCACTCTAAACACGACCTGTAAAAACATCCTGCTTTATACAGGACACGGTGAAAAAAACATTCCACTTTACAAACGACATTGAAAAATAATCCAACTCTACACACGACACCGTAAAAATCATCCCACTCTACACACGATACTGAAAAAAAACATCCCACTATACACACGATACTGTAAAAAAACATCCCACTCTACACTGTAAAACCTCCCACTCTAAACACGACACGGTGAAAAACGAAACAATTCCGGCCTAACTATCGGGTATAACGCGTATTTAAAATATAAATTAAAACAACTATTTGGTGCCTCTTTGTTACACATATCATGAATCACCTTGTATATCGTATGTTATTAGTTTCTTTCAAAC
>JAODUO010001865.1:0-45000 GCA_025642075.2 Ridgeia piscesae | reverse complement strand
TAATTCGTCATTAGTGCTGAAGAAGGTAAAATGAAAGATCTTGTTTTTGGATATGAAAAATTATTTTTTTGATTGTCACAGTAGTAATGTAAATAGTCACCTATTTAACCCGTATCATCCTTTCTAGCTAACAATAAAGGCAAAGCATAATTTAGATTGTGACGTAAACAAACCGCGACGCCGATCATTAGTTATCAGCCTATCTCTGGCAAAACTCTTATCTCCTACTGTGTGATGTTACTTTTTCAGTGATCTTAAGCTATCTTATTCGCAAAACTGATCGAAAGTAGTACGGTGTTATAACACATATTTGACTGTTTCGTAATATTGAACAAATAGCGTTAGTTTCGCAGGAGACTCCGGCAGGGAGTGCCACTTCAGTATGTGTACTTTTGTGCGCGAAAAAACATGATGAGAGCATCGATAAATTTCCTTCAAATTCAGCACACACATCATAAATAGACTTAAAAATATATTATAGGTTTCACAAATAATTTTGCATACATTCTATGTGATCATTGATGGTTTTATTCAACTTTCTTGGTAAACAATGGCAACAATTTCCGCATGAAAAATTCACAAACTTATCAGTTGCCGATTCACAAAATAAAACTGCGTGGCTGCAGAGGAAGATGTGAACTAGCTCATCAAAACAAACGCGCATAGCCTTCTTAGAAAACAAAGAAACACAACTCTGCGCAAGGTAGGTTATTTTGACCAATCTCCGCCAGTGGTGGCAGTCATATCAGGCACGCGATCCGCAGATCGAGGCCGCGGCGATAAGCCAGTTGACCGGGTATTCACACATAGCTACTGTGTGTCACGCTGAGGAAATATCAACACACATCAAAGTGTCGAGTAAGAAAACATTGTAACTGCTCATCGAACTGACATCTACCAACGAGTGCCCTATAAACTACGAAACATCACCTTTCAATGTGACAGTTCTGTATTTAGCACGGATTTTTCAACAACCTTGACATTGTAAAATCAGGTAAAACATCCGTACGGTATTTGAATATGGTTACACACCATTATAACGACAACGACAGTAGCGCGCTTTTGCGAATTTACGTAGTGTGTCATGAAAACTTTTTTTATTATACTCCCATTCAGTGCAGTTCAGTTCGTTTCAAGAAAGAAAATATTGTAGTGTGCCTATTATTTAAAACAGTTACAGTGCATTGACAAATGTGTTATTTTAAGTAAGTTTTATTAAAATAATTCACACATACAGGATAAATTGTTTGTTATATCAGTCAGGGCTATGCCTATGTCCAGATGCATTATTGTATGTGTACTTGGTTACATACACTTGTTTTAAATGTAACAGATTTATATTTTGAAATTATTCTATACTGTAATTGATTATTTCATCAATTCTCTCTCTCTCTCCCTCTCGATATCTTGCTCTTTCTCTCGCTCTGTCTCTCCCTTCATGGGAATCACCACCTCTTCTCCACCAATCATGTCTCTCCCTCCCATGTCATCCAGTTCCTGTCTTGTAGCCAATCAAACATAACATGTTAGATGGAAGACTCCAACTTTCCTACAATAGCTCCCATATGCCTTGATATCGCCACTGCAGTCCTCTGCATATTCTACGCTGACCTCAAGAAGAGTTATTACTGTTGCACTTAACTTGATGACCTGGCAGAACTCTGATGCTGGTCACATGATGCTGCCAGCTAGACAATTTTATCTGCATTCTTCTACAGCCCACATATAGGTCTTATGTCATAGTTGTTTGGGTTGCATATTAATTCCTGTTTGTTTGGCACCAAGGTGCAGGCCATTTATGAAGAAAGCATTAATATTCCTGCATATATACATTGATACATACACAAACTTGACTGTAGTTCAATGCATTTCAGAGATGTCACAAAAGCAGCTGAACTTATTAAATAGAATCAATGTGTGTGCACACAACATGTAATGTTTGCATCAGGAACACCAGCAGGGTGTGAATCTGCCACACACAACAATGAATCGATATTACCCTAAACTGTCCAAGTGAACAAAATGGTTAGACAAACAACTGACATTGCTTTTGCATTACAACACAGTATTCTAAATGCAATCAGTCACAACTGTATTTTATATTATTAGAACATTTTACTTTATATCATCTGACAGGAATACATAATTATTAGTATACAATCTAAACAATTATGCACAAATTCACTTTTCTGGATAAGAAGTGGTTCTAACATTGTATTGAACCCTTCTTTTGTGGAAATACGTCCTCCATCACCATGGCTATCAAACACCCTATTTGAACGATTGTTTCAACCTGAAAAAGTGACAAATTACAAAATATCCAGCATTTTCTGTAGTTGATTATCCTCTGTATGTCTAATGACATCCCAAATATGAATAGGGTATGTGTCATTTAATAAACATTAGGTTTAATAGTGTGTGTGTAAAAAAATTATGACATTGCTTTATTGACTAATACAATGTAACTTTATAATAGGACTGACGTAACATTGTTCAAATTAGTGTCTTCGGAGGAGTGACGCTGTTGGTGGCACTCCAGTCAAGAGACTGACCAGTCACATATGTAACAATTCTTATTTACTCTGCTCATTTCTCCTGTTCAAGGTATCTGTTTGTGGCCATATTCTCCTGGTCTATCCCATTTCATTTGTTTCTTTTTCAGTGTCTCTGTGCCAGGTGGCCTTCTCTTCACCTCTTACCTGTTGTTTCCATGTGTTGGCTTAACAGATGAGCGCTACATGAGAAAAATATAATAGTTATTAAAATATAATGAACAAAAGCAAAATCATAAAAATTCATCAATACATATTATACAATAGATGTATTTTAAAAAATATATGAAAGTACTCCAAGATATAGTTATGAAGGCAACGTATTTATTACAGGTTCAACCATTTTTATATCTGTCAATAAAACTAACAAACAAAACGTAGGACACAAACAAAATGTAAAACGAATTAATAAAAATGTATCGTGAAACTGAGATAAACAGAAAATGTTAAACATAAATTCCATGAAATTATGTAATTTATAATATCAGATAATGAAAAAAAAAAGAGAATCCGGAAGTGGGAGACACTGGGAACATTCTGCCTATAGTACAATCTAATGTAGCTACTTGGGCTCGGCACTCCGCTTTGGTTGCTCCTTACAACGTTCCCCTGGCGAGAAACATCACGACCTTCAACCCTCACAACTGACCACTGTGCTACGAGAAAGGGAGGGAGTATCTGCCCCTAAGCCCGGCGTTCCATTGCCGGATGTGACCCTCCATATTGCGAGGGTCACGTGATACACCCTTTGCCACGAGGCAGTTACAATTATAGTAGCAATTTCCTTTCTTTATATACCATATAGTGTTTGACTGGAGAGATTGTGGTGTCAACTTGTTTTAACTTAAACGGATATATATATTTCCAGTGAAGTTATTTATAATGTAGAATGGCGTTAAAACACCGTTTATATGTTATATTATATCACATGATACATGTGAAACTATAATTATTCATCCATGCAGATTTGTGGATAGGTATGTTTTACAACAGGCCACGTGAAACCAAGATGGCGCAAACATCGTCGAAGCTATGCCAAGAATGTGCAACACCAATTCACGGATTGCATTGTCTGTGTTAAACTGTGATAATGTCAATGAAGCATGGCAGGTATTATACAGTTGCTTTGTATAGCACAAATAGCTTCGACATTCGTGTGAATATACGCAAATAGCCATGACTGAATCCATGTGCGACTTAATGAGAATGAAGGAATGGGTAAGAAACGAGTGGCGGGCGTAAACGTGGATGAAGAGGGATGTAGAGAAGAGTGGGAAACAATAGGGAAAACGGGATAGATATAGTGTGAAGCAGAGACAGAGGGAGAATCGGAGGAAGAAAGAGAGAGATGGGGAGAGAGAGGGAGGGAGGGAGGGAGTGAGGGGGCAGGGAGAGAGTGAGGTAGGAAGGGAGGCAGTAAGGCAGGGAGAGGGAGAGAGACAGAGAGAGGAGAGAGAGTGTGAGAGAGGGAGAAAGAGGGAGAGAGGGGAGAGAGAGAGAGGGAGGGAGAGAGAAGGGGAGGAGAGAGGGAGAGAGGGAGAGAGGGAGAGGGGGAGGGGGAGAGAGGGAGAGAGGGAGAGAGGGAGAGAGGGGAGAGGGAGAGACAGCTCGAGAGAGTGAGAGAGATAGAGAGAGAGAGAGAGAGAGGAGAGAGTGAGAAGAGAGAGACAGAGAGAGAGAGAGAGAGAGAGAGGAGGGGGAGGGAGGGAGGGAGGGAGGGAGGGAGGGAGGGAGGGAGGGAGGGAGGGAGGGAGAGATAAGAGAGATAGGAGAGATAGGAGAGAAGGAGAGAGGGAGAGAGAGACAGCTCGAGAGAGAGAGGAGAGAGAGAGAGGGAAAGAGAGACAGCTCGAGAGAGAGAGAGACAGAGACAGAGACAGAGAGAGAGGAGAGAGGAGAGAGGAGAGAGAGAGAGAGAGAGAGAGGAGAGAGAGAGAGAGAGGGAGAGAGAGAGAGAGAGAGAGGGAGAGAGAGGGAGAGAGTCGAGAGAGAGGAGAGAAACAGTCGAGAGAGAGAGAGAGAGGAGAGAGAGGAGAGAGAGAGAGACAGAGAGACAGAGAGATTGAGACAGAGACAGAGACAGAGACCGAGAGAGAGAGAGAAGAGAGACAGAGAGACAGAGAGAGAGAGAGAGAGAGAGAGAGAGAGAGAGAGAGAGAGAGAGAGAGAGAGAGGGAGAGAGAGAGGAGAGAGAAGAGAGAAGAGAGGAGAGAGAGAGAGACAGCGAGAGAGAGGAAGAAGAGGGAGAGAGAGAGAGAGAGAGAGAGAGAGAGAGAGAGAGAGAGAGAGAGAGAGAGAGAGGAGAGACAGAGAGAGAGAGATAGACAGAGAGAGAGAGAGAGAGACAGAGAGAGACACAGAGAGAGAGAGAGAGAGAGAGAGAGAGAGAGAGAGAGAGAGGGGAGAGAGAGGGAGAGGAGAGAGAGGAGAGGGAGAGAGAGAGAGGGAGAGAGGAGAGAGAGAGAGACAGAGAGACAGAGAGACAGAGAGACAGAGAGACAGAGACAGAGAGGGTGGGTGGGAGAGAGAGACTAAAGATAACTCACTAGAATATAGACGGCCCACCAGAACAAATAGCCCACCAGAATAAAGATAACCACCAGAATATAGACAGCACATTGGATCTCATATCAAACTGGTTTTAAACATTAGTTAGCATGTGTAATGGTTTATAATTTTCATTTATATAAAACACAGCTTACATAATTTTATATATTTTTTGAAAATGTGTTATGGAAACAACTTAATTTCCAACAACACATTTCTGTTACCACAGGTCTTTATTTTAATAACAAAATAAAAACTTTTCACAGTGTAGATCATAAGTAATAATACGGATAATTTGTTTTAACTCTGTAGGTAAATGCAATAAGCCAACCTTTTAAAATGCCTTGTCCACTGTCACATAAACAAAAGTTGACACGACTGTCATGAGGCACCGTCATTAATGATGTGATGTCAGGCTCCACTACAGTCACTATAGTGTATAGGCACAAGATGTAACCAAGTTGAAAAACTTATGTGTCAAGCAGAACTTCTGCCACTTTATGGTCTGATTTCGTTTTCAGGACAACCTTCAGGCGAACCCATCATGGTTTCTGTTCTTCTAAAACAACCATGTTGTTGCCATAAATTTGTCAAGGTCCTTTTTAGTTTTTTTGACGCAGACGATAGTACTACCCGGTGAAATTTCTCTTACCCGCTATTAGATAGAATGACAACAAATATGTAAGCTGGCAACTTGTGTTCACGTGATAACGCATCACGTGATCATGCATTTCCGTCTCGGATTTTGAAAATGCCCTGTGGTCGATGTAAATGATGCATAAGTGCACTTACCACTTTTATTTCCAACACCAAAATGGGACATGAAAGCATCTTTGGACAGTCAGTATGCTATAATTGGTATAATTTATAATGTATAACATGATTTTGCAATAAAAAGCCACAAAGACTTTGCATCCCTTTAAATTGCATGTTTTTTGCCATCTAACTCAACAGCTATTGAAAAGTACTCACACTCTTTAAACATGCTAAATAAAAATATTAACATTTTTATTAAATCAAAATATTTACATCGTTTGTTAAAAGTTGTATAAAATGTCATACAAATATTTTAAAACTGCGACTAGGCCAGTTAGACTTAGATCAGTGCCAGTCACCCGTAGGGTGTGATTGGCATATTTTCACCATAAATATTCAGCCTTCATGAAAGTAGCATATTTTAAGAAATCTCTCATATAGCAGTTCTACACAGATAAATACAATAAGCCTTCCATAAAATTACGATTCTAGACTTGTACATGTCACTGCTTGGAACAGCAAAAGAAAATTAAATAGGAACAAAAGCTAAATGTAAGTTCTTATATAGTGCAGTATCCAATCCTCAAGATTGCTTAAGGTGCCTGACACCTTACTTCCTGGCAGATCTGTTCTACAGAACACCATACCGACTTCTCTTCTCTAATTGCAATAATGATTCTAATAAATACTTTACTATTCTAATATTACTATTCTAATTTACTCACAGAATCCTGAGGCTAAACCTCAACTTTCAGTAGAAGTTTCTCGTGAACTCTTCTAAAAATAACAAAGAAGTTCATTAGATAAATAAAGTATACCAGCAATTATTTTATTTTACTCTAAATTTTGTTGATAATTGAAATGTTTTTGAGTTGTCTCTTTGTAATGTTATTAACACAAAGTACTGTAACTTTTGAACCCACCAGTCAAATGTAACATACTCGTATTGACACTTGCATGCACCCACAGACATACACACACACACACACACACACACAAACACACACACTTAGACACACACACACACACACACACAAGACACAGACACAGACACAGACACAGACACAGACACACACACAACACACACACACACACACACACACACACACACACACACACACACACACACACACACACACACACACACACACACCTGCACACACTTTCCTATAATAAATAGAGATCTGCTATTTAGATAAATGAAAATTACCATTCATGTCTTACTTATACAATTTTTTAATTCATGTGTTGAATTCACTATAGTGTATATTCTAAATAAATGCTTAATTTATATTAAACTTTTACCTTTCAATTTCTTCCACTCATCCCTCTGGTACCAGACTAAAGTTATCAATCAGATATTGATGGGTAACTCCAGGCTTGGATGATGACACAAGTCACCAATGTGTTTTTTATGTTTCTTCTTCATGAATTTCTGGAGACAACCAACATATTTTATACGATTAATAATCTATAACTAATTATAAGCTAATCAACTGTTTATTAATTTTTTTTAAAAATACATTTAATGTTTATTTTATTTATTATCATATTGTCATCATTGTATTATATTGCCATACATAATGTAAATTAGATATCATCATATTATAGTATTTACTGTATTACTGTACATATTTAATGTTCATGTAAGGCAGCCAATATGGATCCTCAACCTATGTTCTGGGGAAAAGAAATATTTAAAACTAAAACTGGAAAAAAACGGACAGTGTTTCTGTCCTGATTCTGAAATATATTGACAAAAATGCCTAATACAATGGACAAACTGAAGAGTATGTCGAAATCAACACTACCATGTGGTGTCACTATTTGTAAACAACAGTATTGCCGAATCAGATTGCTGGAATGTGGTAACGTGACCTCCACTCATCAAACCAGCCTCCAATTTCGAGTAGAATGCATGCATCAAAATCATCAATCATGGGTGTATCCAAACTATAATAATCACTTACCTTAGTAATCTCAGGATTTTCCCACTATCGATAATCCCCATTATTTTGTAGCAAACTGAAAAATAACAGTATAAAGTCAAGTTATTTTCACCAAACAATCCGTTTACATGGGGCCTTTCCAGAGCCTATAACTGTGAGTCCGTCTTTTAGCCTGGGTTTGTAGATATGGGGGGATAAACCAGATAAATAAAATGAAACGTTTCGCAGTAATTGCTCAAATCTTAGCAGATGGAGTCAGTATTAACATTAAGTGTACTAACAATTTAATAATGTTTTTGTCATCGTGTAATATTGCGAAAATGACAGACATGGTCATGGAAACATGCGTTTACGCACAACACGTTTGCACTTTGCGACCTTCGTACATTTGTCAAGATACGGCCGTCGCACGTGACTTCCGGTATACAACATGGCGACGTTAAACATGTGTCTGCGAACCGTGCGTAGTGTTCGTAGTCTAAAAGTGTCTTCTTTGAGTGGATCATTTTCGAATAGGTGAGGCGATGATTGAGAAACATTACTAGCTTGTCAGGCGTGTGTATATGCTAATAATTTCAAGTTAGGTATTTGTAAAATTTCATTAGTCTTAGAAAGTTGTCGGACTGCCAAGCCGCAAGGTCACATCCGTCAAGTTTCATCATAACACGATTATGTTAGTTATTCGTGACATCGGTCAGTCCGGTCAGTCGTGGGGACGCGTCATTAAATTCATTTACGATAATTATTATGGCACTTTTACAGTCATCAACGATTTACCTGACGTTATAAAAGATTCTCATATTTTCTTATTTGCGGATGATATGAAACTTTTTAACCCTATTTATAATGAAGAGAACTGCAACAACCTACAAAAAGGTCTCACTTCAGCCGAAAAATGGTCAGAAACATCACTATTGAAATTTCATCCTGATAAATATTGCAACATGATAATTGGACGTTCCTCCATAAGAAATGATGGATACACAATGGGTACAATGAAAACAATTAATAAAGCAGAAACAGTCAGGGATATTGGAGTAACTTTTGACTCATCACTTAACTTGAATACTTAGATGACAAGTGTTTTTCTACGTTTTTTTAAGTCTCTTGTCCGACTACACATTGAGTATGCAAACCAGGTATGGAGTCCGTATTTAAAGAAGCACATAACAGCACTTGAAAATGTTCAGCATCGAGCAACTAAATTAATTCCTGGATATAAAGAACGCCTAAAAAGATTAAACCTACCAACTCGTCGTCTTAGGGGAGACATGATAGAAATTAACAAAATATTAACTGGGAAATATGATTCTTCTGTTACATCAAATTTTGTTACATTAAGGGAAAATGATTCAATAACGAGAGGGCACAACCTCAAATTATTTAAAGAAAGATGTTGATTAAACATCCAAAAAATTCATTTATATACAGATCTACTGATGTATGGAATAGTCTGCCACAGTCTGTGGTAGATGCTCCATCAGTCCAATCATTTGAAGTAAGAATTGATAAACTATGAAAAAATCATCTTATAAAAAATTATTTTACTGCACCACCTCTACTATGGACTTTCACCTTTAGACGCACGCGCACAGTCTCAAAACAATGCTCAAGACAGAGCTGTCACAAGAGGCAGGAATGCCTAATACTAGCCAGAAAAGGACAGGTCTGTAAGAATTAAAAAAGTGGTGGTGTTTTTGAGATCGATCGTCAGAACTTTAGATTCACTTCGATCGATTCGTTATTCGAGTTGATCGGACCTATTTTCTTTAGACCCCCCACGACACTTATAGCAGTCACTATAAAAAATATAATGGTAGTTGTTTCATGCTTTTAAGTGAAATATTAAGCAAACTACAGATGTGCAAAGTTACAAATTTCATGACATTTTCTGGAGGTTTGCTAATATATGTAATGTTGCTTATTCTGATTTGTTATAGTGCAAGTCCCCTATTGGGGCATCACGCACTAGCATGGATGATCGGTTTCAGGATGGCTGGCTTCATGTTATCTGGAAGTGGAATAAGAGTATTTGTGCTTGGGAATATGGGATTAGGGTGGGGTGGATGGGTGAAAGTACAAGTCAAGGGTGGGGGTGTGGTAGGGACCAGGTTTGGAGGTCTTCTTCCAGTAATCCACTACCGTCAATTATGACGACTTTGTGGATTGTGTGCGCGTGTTCAAATATATATATATATATTAGTGCTGGTTCGATATATCGAAGTATCGCGATACTTGCAAAAGTTCGATACTGATATTTAGTGGTATCGCGATACTTCGATATTTTTGATATCGAACACCCACTGTTCGATACCTTCGATACCTTCGATACTTGACATCGAGTCCATTCGACGACGTCGATGCAAAGATGCAACATCGTTGTTGATGACGACGTTGTTTACGGGAGCTATCACTACAGCGCTTCGAAACCTAAATTGACTTAGGCGTGGTTGTTTAAAAAATAATATAACATAAAATGTGAATTGTTTTCTAAAACTTTATTGTATAGTTAGTCGGTATAATAACTGTTTTCTGTGAGCGATCTTAGCCTGGGTCAGACTTTGCTTAGCCTCGTTATCCAAACCAAGGTTCGTACATGACGCTCTCGTTTGGTGGCACTACCATGCCATCTTTCTCCCTACTTTACTTACGGTTACGCGTACAAAAAACACACACTATAGTATTTTTTATAGAGTGTTTCTTGCATGCACTAGTATTTATGAAACTAGTTTAATAATAATATTGTTAATATAAATAATCATTCGAGCGCGATGCGGAGGCGTTGTTTATCCGGGTTCCGTTTGGTGGCGTTGTTTGGTGGCGCCACCATTTGCCATACACGACGCCCACAAGACGAACGACAACAAGTCGCAACGTTCATTGTTAATTTGGCACTTTTCCAACAAAGAGTGTCTGCTATGCTAGAAACGTCTCAAAGATAGCGGGGGAAATACATCGAATTTGATGAAACATGTCACCAATCAAGAAGCTATCAAAACGTGATGATCAACTTTCATCGTACGGCGTCGTGACTCGTGGACCACGACGTCGCATTGCTATTGACTCGAGAACGTGTTCTATCGAAATATTCGACAATGAGCAAGTTACAGTCGAAGCGAATCGCCATCGGTTGCCGAATCAACTATGTAACTGCGGCCACAGCGTCAAGAAGTGACATATACGATGTGACTGATTAACGATGACGATTCGCTTACTGCATCTACTGTCACTGTGACACTGGCACTGGCCAAACAGGTTCACCACTGGCAGAGGCAGAGGTAGAGGAAGAAACTGACCTGTTCATGAAAACAATTGCAAATACATTATTTATGGGGCTTGTTATGTGTACTTGATAACGTGGTAATTTAAGTTTTATATTAAAAAAATATTGGTGTGAACTGGGAAGTACATTTGTAATTTAAATTAATAATTTTCTATTATTAATTAGTGTTATTTTATTGTAATCATCTATACAGTTTTGATGCTAAATCACAATTTTCTTTACGATACAATTAATAATAAAAAAAGTTATAACAGTGAGTGTTCAGCTGTGCTGGCAGTGACACTATTATAAGTGATAGGTGTTTTTATATAATAATAACATATTATTTGTATGTTTCATTTGTTTCAGCTGTATTTGCTGATGGTCATTTTAGAAGACACATTGACTTGAAATTAAGCTGCTATATTAAAGTGCATTTACAAATAGCTGGGGTGAAGTACTGTTATTAATTAAAAATAATTAAGTGCAATTCATTAATTTATTTGTAACTAGGTATTTTATTGCAGTTGTCTTTATTGTTTTAATATTATATTACAGTTACCTTTTAGTTTTACAACAGTAATCAATTATATTGAAACTGTTGTTTGTGTACTTAAAAAATTGAAAATTGCATATTAATCATTGTTTGCATGACTATAAAATTATCACACATTTCCCTACAAGTGAATTTTTTGTTGTTTCTGTGGCATTAGTCTAAGTGGATAGTAGTGTGTTTCTTTGGAGATCTCTACTGTACTGAATTACACTTATAAGGTAAATTTCGAGTATCGACTAAAAATCTGGTATCGATTGATATCGAAGAATTCTGGTATCGAACCAATAATATATCGATCGGTAAAAAATAATTCTGGTATCGAACCAGTAATATATCGATCGGTATCGAAGAATTCTTATATTGAACCAGCACTGCTTCTGTTGCATACTGTGCTAATGGGAACTATGTTCTATGTGAAAATTATACTAAATTACAACGTAAGTATCGAGTATCGAGTATCGAGTATCGAACAAAAATCAGGTATCGATCAGTATCGAACAAAACCTGGTATCGAACCAGCACAAATATATATATATATATATATATAAAGTGCAAGGTGGACAGAGGTGGTGGTGTGTGTTGACTATTGGAGGTGCCTGAAGGGTTATAAATGACACATTTAATTTGTTTACTTTGCCTTGGTCAATGGTGCTTGTTTCATGTATGTAGATGAAATATTAAGGGAACTGCTGCAATTTGATGAAAATTTCAAATGGAAAAACATTTTCTGACCCTTTTCTGACAGATTTGATCTTGCCAATACATCTTTAGAATTACTTTTTTCTGATAATAGAAATTAATTAAAATGCAATGGTGTTTCCTTCAAGTAGATGGATTAAATATTAATGAAACTGCAATTTTGTTTTTAAATTCTGAACATTCTCCTATTTGATTTTGTACATAAATCACAAGAATTTTTTTTCTTCAATTGTGACCTGTTGTAACGAAATGGGTCGCATGTAAAAAAAATTGAGTTAGTAATACCATCGGAAAGAATATTTATTAAGCTTTCCAACGGTACAAAACTTATGGAGCTAGCTCACGCACAGCCAAAGTTATTCGACACTGAACATGCCCCGGGTAGAAAGGTTCGAACTGAGAAAATCACATTTGAAGTTCGCAGTCACACAAGTACATGATCGAGTGCATTGTCATTTGCTTCTATTTCACCTTTTGGTGTATTCTAAACCCCCTCCCAATTCGCGCTTATTGTCGAAGATATGTCTTGCAACTTGTTTATTATGGTTATTGCAACATAATCCGAGTATTTAGCAGTTTCGTTGTGGCAATCCGATCGATTCTACTCGCACTGCGCATGCGTTCGCAGCTTTAAACCAATCAGGGGACCGCTATCAGCTGTGCCTGACAACTGCTGATGTTTCTTTACAGATAGGTCTCTCAGTTAAATGTTCCTATTGGCTAAAATTGAAGTCATTGGCGATTTCCTCTAGCAGATTCAGACAGTGGACATGCTGAGCTTTCCCGTAGTACCAAATATGTCCGCCATGCAGCAAGGGAAATCCCGAAGAATGCGACTCGAACAAGTGTGATTTATCGGTTTTGTTTTACGAAATTCATGAGTCAAATGTTACGTAGCCTTTCTAAAAATGTAGTAAAATGTACTAAATAATAATATAAATGGCAAATATGCATTGGCAGTTGACAGAAAAGACATTTAAGTGTGCTTTGGTGACGAAAAGTCAAAATCGTTAAATATCGCCATGCAATGTTTATACGGTGTTTTCTTGAAATCAAGTTTGCTGACATGTGACTCATTTCCTTAGAACAGGTCACAATTATACTGATTTTGTTGTAAACTGTGATGAAGGACAATACTACTTAATTTTTAAATTAAATTAATATAACTAATGTATCATAATATTTTAACAGTGTTATTCAAGTTACATATACACTAAATACTAATTCATGTAAATGAAAAGTCATGTTTTAATGCAATGATGAAATTTAAATATATCCTAACTGTGTTGCTATCCACGTAGAATGTCTTTGAAACATAATGAGAATATTCTGGCCACAAACATTTTCAAATAAGCAATTGTTCAGAGCTACCAGACAAAATGCTAGGAACAACATACTCGCCACAAGAAAATGGAGATGGATTGGCCATGTCTTAAGAAAGAAAGATGACAGTATATCCAAAACAGCACTTAGATGGACATCTGTAGGAAAAAGAAAATGTGGACGACCCAAAAAACGCGGAGGACAATAGAAAAAACTGGAACAATTACAGTTGAGGTCAGGCTGCAGACAGGACATAGAGGAGGACCCTATGTGCCGATGGCCACGAAGAGGATTAAGTTAACGTTACTTGTTGATTAGTTGATGTGATGCAGTTGATTTTCATGTTAAGTCACTGGGAATACAGTATTGGGTGATCATTGTAGTGCTGAGATGGTTAAAAGTTGTAATTCATTTTCAGACTATCAAACAATGGTTGGTGGCGACCCCTAGCGACAGATACAACCACCCCATCGGAGGAGAAGTCTACAGAGAAAGTGGCTGAGAAGGAGGAAGTCCCATCAGCCACTGAGACAGAGAAGGCTTTGAAAGAAGCAACAGAGAAACTCTCGAAACAGATAGATGAATTACAGGTGGGTATTGATGAATTACATGTGTGTATAGATGAATTACACGTGTGTATAGATGAGTTACAGATGTGAATATATGGGTTACATGTTACTGTGGTGCCAGGTTTTCGTGCGCTAAGAACTTTAATATGGAATTATCGGTTATTTGACTTATTTCTGGTGCAATTCTATGATCTGTTTGTAACAGTTACGGTAGTGACAGGATTCACACATACTGTATATCTTTTGAGATAATATTTTCTGTACTTTACGTTTTTGGGACATCTAAAATGTGCATTGAGTTGACCTGTGAATTAGAAGCAAGGCTGGGGGCAGTTAAGAATTGTAACTGAACAGTTCAAGAATTGGAATTGAAAGATTTGGAACAAAATTAATTGAAATTGAAAGATATTGAATTGGAATTGAAAGATTTGAATTGGATGAAAAAGAATTGAGCATCTGATTTTTTTTATGCTGTGAAAGATATTAACAGACAGTTGTGGAGTATTGCTGTGCAGGAAATGGAGATTAATGACCAAGAAAAGTTGGACAATGAAGCCGCTGGTCAAACATTACCCACTGGATGAAACTGATGAATAGTGAAGTCAATTAGACTTGTCCTACTGCCTTGTGTGAATGAGTGCTGGCTGGGGACTGATTCCAAGAAGCATTGAAATTGCCCAGATAACAATCACACTTTCCCTGTATCACATGCTAAGCAAATACCAGTGAAGCCAGGAATCCTCCAAAACTAGCTTCAGTAGTGACAGCTTCATTTACTGATAAATTATGACGTGGCCACAAGCTATGAACTCGTGTGGTCATTCTGCAGATGGTTTGTCGGTTTATAAGATTATGTCTAAGATTTTCTGTAGTATGATATCTTTATTTCCAATAATACAGACAAGCAGGGTAGTTTTCACACCGTATTGTGAGGTCAATTTCCGGAATGGTTACGGAAAATTCATAATAGTAGGCCGGCCTGTATGCACATTGATTGCATACTTTTATGGTTAACTTTTATTACGTGAATTTGTGCGGGAATTGGAATTTAATGATTATAGATGGAATTGAATTAGAATTTAAAAAAACTTGAAATTGGATAAAAGGAATTGCAATAATTGGAGCGGGAATTGGGATTCATTGAATGGAATTGACCCAGCCCTGATCGGAAACAATAATCAAAACATGTCGTTATATATGCGAATATATATCAGAAGGATTTGTGTGAAATAGATTTGTATCTTTCAATATCTGTAAAACTGTAAAATAGATACATCTTGTGCCAATGTTCAAACACAAGTGCAAGGTGAAGGCCGCCCAGGACTTTATGCAGGATAAAATTATTGCCAGTCACACACGTTTTGGTGGACACATGGATGTTAACTGTTAAGCCAGTTTACAAACTTTTAAATGTGTCTGATGACCTGAAATGGACTACAAACACACATGTGATACTATTTACACACACTTTCAAGGCATAACTAACAATATCTATGGTTTTGGAAGACTTTTTGGCTCCTTCATTTTTTTTACCTGTCCACGCATATTTCTACCCGTCCATATTCATTTTTACCCGTCCAAATGACGGGTGGACGGGTCTCTACATAAAACTATGAGGCCCCCTAAACCTGTGTCAATAATGTGAGTCAGACTAGCAAGCCATACTGGTCGTGTATAATTAATTTAACAGATTTTTGCTCATCATTTATGTCAGTAGTTCTCTTGGTTTTTTGTTAACACAATTTCGTTATTTTGTGCACACATTTCATTGTATTTGATATCCCCAATTTCCTATGCATACTATTCCACCTTATGACTACCGCAGGTGTGTCTTGATAGCACTTCCATTTTAAGGCAAAGCTTTTGTCACACATACAGAAAATCACATGATGCAGTAGCAAATCGTAAAATATCTCGTAAAATATCTGGTAGATAGGATATGTCCAACTTTACTATAATAGTAATTTTTAATCTGAATATCACACTCAGTTTGACAGTACATTAAGCATACTGCATGAAGGTGCCCAGTTGCAATTTCTGTTTACTTCCCACAAATTTGTTTGACCCGAAACATGAATATTTGAGGTCCATGTGATCAAGTGTAGAATGTGTTTTCAAGACTCCACTAGATTTTTCACTACATTTCATATTTTGCAATAGAGTAATTTTGAGTGCCAGTCCTTTGGAGGGTTTCAGTGATTTGGTGTCTAAAAGGTTGATAAGTAATGACAGTTTCAACTTTTTTCCATAAATGTAGGTAAATGTTAGTTTTTATTGTAAAAAAACAAGAACGTCTAAAAACAATCATAAAATGTAATGTCAATTTAATTTGGTGACACATTGAAAAGCTTTCATTCACCATGATATATCATATTGCCTTCAATGTATCACTGGTTACAGTATTTATGATAATATTAAAAACACACTCTGAAGTTAGCTTTGTAAAAGATTGCGATTTCCAATATAAAACCAGGGTTCAAACTTTGTCATATTTTATGCTGGTCCCGAGGACTTTTAGAAACAACTGTATGACAATTCACTTGTCCCACAACAAGTTTTAAAAACATACTTATCCTTAAGTAATTAACAATATTTACAATAGAATAATGATTTATAACCTTATCTGAGAAGACAACAACTAGCAATAGTTTCACTGGTCTGGTGGCAGATCCAGTTGTTGCAGACGTATGAAGAAGAGCAATTTTGAACACTGAAACCAGATGCATTGACTGATCGGTGACTGTTTCCCTTTCAGGACAAGTACAAGCGCGCCCTCGCTGAGACGGAGAATGTCCGTCGACGCATGCAGAAACAGATCGATGACGCGAAGATGTTCGGGATCCAGGGCTTCTGCAAGGACCTGTTGGAGGTGGCGGACATCTTGTCTCGGGCGACAGAGAGCGTTCCGAGGGAGGTCCTCAACGAGAAAAACGTGCACCTGAACACACTCTACGACGGCCTGTGCATGACGGATGTGCAGCTGCAGAAAGTCTTCCGGAAACACGGACTGGAGAAGATCGATCCCGAGGACGGAGAGAAGTTTGACCCAAATATCCACGAGGCCCTCTTCCAGCAGCCTCTCTCTGATGGCAAGATGGCGGGCGGAGTCGCCACTGTGTCGAAAATCGGCTACCGACTACACACTAGAACTGTAAGACCAGCACTCGTAGGGGTCTATAAGAACGCTTGAATGGCTGGATGCTTACCGGCTGTGTAGGTTTATCAATTACAGTTGTACTAAACAAATTTGCATAACAATACATTAGGGATCATTATCATCATCATCATCATTGGTGCTTGGTAGGACTCGGAGAGGTTTGTGTGCTTGTCATTTGACATCGGGGTGCTCACTGGACAGATGGCATAGTGCTTGCTAGGTGGACAGACTTGCCTGTTGATAAGAGAGTTTTGGACATGCACAATAGTAATGCCCTAAGACATTATTTGTGTTGGAAACTTGGAGGTGGTGTAAAGAATGAAGTTGCAATGGTTATGAGTTATGTTGTATATAATAACTTTGAGTGAGGTTGAAATGGATCATTCTTTGTTGAGCGTCATCGCAGTGTATCTACCCAGCTGTGTTCATGCAGATCATGTCTGGGTCTGTGATTTGTGTATTTCTTTCGATGCAAGGTTGTTACCAACACCAAGACGATAACAGCAAGCAGTGAAGCCAGAGCACACGATCATGGCTCCATGTGTACTCTGCCGGTGGCTTGTCGGTTGTTTTAAACATACGTGCAACTTCTATTAAGTCTGTTGATGCATTGTCCATCTAGCCAAGTTTTGTACCTGAATCTTTTAAAACCGCTTATGTCATCAGGTTGCGTTGTTACAGAACTTCTCTCCCCCTCCATCACAACATTGCACCAACTTTGTGTGATCATTACGGTATTACCCATCATGTTTTGGTACTTCATGTCATCATGTTTAGTTTGTAAACACCCCTGGGTCTATTTTTTAGACATGGGGTGCCATTATTGTTACAGAGGTGTATTTCTGTTGACTTATCAGACTTATCAGTTAGCAATATTTAATTCATGAATTGTTGTCATCATGTGTGTGCCATATAACTAGCTCAACTGTATACATTGTCTCAATGTGTTGTCTGTAAATTTAACCGAGGCTGGGACAGAAGTACTTGTACTCATTGGTGCTTGGGTACTCATTTTCCCCAAACTACTTGTTGCACATACTTTTAATTTAATATAAGTAATTACATACTTCTAGAGTATTTTGCATGTGTTGTGTATTATGTATATATCAGACGAGTACTATCAAAAGTACTTATACTTGTTACTTGAGTTCTTTAGTCAGGTACTCGTCCCAGCCATAAAGTTAACACAGTTGAACATTGGTTAGTTGCTAAAATATTGAGTTCATCACACCATTCATTCACAATCCCTTGTTTTTCTTATCACCTGCCCATGGGCAGGTACCGTATCATCCTTTGAGTTTAAACTTGGTGTTGAATGGACACTGTTTGAACGAGTACCTGTCTTGTATGTATTTTACCTGATAAGTGCACATTATACATTATACCTGTTGTTTTTCACTTTAACTAATATGTTTATTTTCATAAGTTACCTAGGCAATGTCACATGTCTACAAATAAAGTGTATTAATTAGGAAATTGTGTTTTAAGATTGGTGTTTTCTGTGGATTTGTTTGCATGCACAAGTGTAGGCCCATCCATACACATACATGCATGTGTGCAAACAAATCTACACTTACAAACACGCACGCATGCATACACGCAAACACACCTACATACACAAACACAGTGTATGAAATGTCTACTGAGAAGAACCCACCAGCTGATCTTTCAAACTGCATCTTTCAAAAGACCAAGTGCTGTAAAGTTTGCAGTAGTACTAAGGACACCACAATGTTTTGTCCTTGCTAGATGCAAGCATCCATTTTGTTAGCATTATTATTGTAAATTAACACATTCAGTGTTAACAGTGCTTGTGTCATTTTCCAGTTTAACTGGTTGTAGTGGCTTTGTTTTAGTAGATCCAGTAATGTGGTAAATCTGTAATGAAGACTAGTCTTCAGCCGAAGGACCTTTAATGGACTCTGCCTGTGCCTTCGCTATACTAAAACTAGTTATGCCATATAACCGCATAATGGATAATTATTTGGTAAATATTCATAATTTTGTTTAGGTAAATGAAGAGTGAATGAACTTTTGAACATCAAAGTTTACGTTATTGTCATGTCACATTTCATTACATACCGGTAGGTGTTGTAAATCCACAGGTCAGCCTTCGTGTTGCCCAGCCATCCAGCCTCTGGTCTTGTCTGGGCCGGGTTTTTTCTTCTAAAAAACAAGTGTATTTTTGAATTGTAGGTTCAGTGCCTATTTAGGCAAACTACTAGTGCAAACGAAGTACACCAAGCCATGCCCACCGTAAAATGTTGGAAAATTAAACTGGCATATATCGTGGCAATATTATAATAAACAATTGACTACAACGTATAGTTTCATTGTTTATTAATGCACAACAAACGTGTGGTATACGCAGTGTAGTGACTACATCATACATGTGGGCTATTTTTATTTTGCGACTAGATCCTTCACTTGTCCATTCGGTAGTTTGACTTGATGCGAGGATGCAAGGAAAATACCTTTCTCTAGAACAGACCATGGTTGGCAGACCAATGTTAAACAGTTTTGTGGTGTTCTGCCCACTGCACCCTACAGGTTGGTCTGTTGTGATATGAAGCATACAGTAGTGTATGGCTTGGTTACCACCTGACTCAAACATAGTTATAAGTACTTACAACACATGGATTGGACATTTTACATAGAAACAAAACTCACATAGGAATTATCTGTAGGATCTTAAACCAATCACTATCAGAATAAGTTATGAAACATGGCCTCCAGTCTTCCATGCCAGGTATAGACCCTCAGGGCTGCACAATATTGATATCGAGTCCATGTTGATATGACGCCTGTGTTTGTTGGGCTCCTCATTGTCATTGTCGTGATCATTGGTTGCACTCTGGGACGGAACATGTACAGAGCACAGCAACTTACGAAAAACAGTCATTTTTGCAGGAAAGATGCTGTGCTGGGGATCAGAAGCAAAAATCTAGGACATATGCCGGTAGGTATAATGGTATTTATTTTGGAGATAAATAGGTAAGTGGAATTTGGGGACAAATGAAAATTCGACCTACCCTTATTGTGATTATTAGTATAACCATATCTATGAAAATTGCTTGCACTGAAAACTGACCAACTCTTCATTTAAATCTTACCCACCCTCAATTTGAATGTATGTACCTGGGGTACATAGCAACATTGACCCCACCCCTAATATAAACATGTTTGAAATAGCCATTTCTTAGCTATGTAAAATCTGAGACCTGCCTCAATAAAGGCAAGCTATTTATATTATGATATGGCATTAAATGTAATAACTGATTACAAAATAAAACAATTTAACCTAGCCTCCTAGGTCATAGTCATAGATGTATTTCTTGTACATACCATTTACAAAGACATTTTCGATAAAACAATTATAAATATAAATAAATGTATACAACAGCAACAACAATATGCCATATCTTTGGTATGACATGCGTCCATTCGTTACAATGAGGTAACAAATAACTATTAGTCTGCATACGGGACAATATTTAACATGGCAAAGTTACACAATAATACTGACCTGACCCCAATGTGCGTGGGCGATAATATCAGATGATATTTGCGCTGCCATATTTGACTTCAGCGATGTGAATTATTGAACTATATATCGATATTGATAAATATATGTAATATACTATTTCGTAGTTACGTATTAATCAAGCAAATTCAAGCAATCAAAATTAAACTTAGGAATATTCTGCGGTAATGCCGGTGTCTTGACAACGGCATGTGTAAATAAAGGACGCACAGACAGACACGAAAACTAGACACTCGAAACGGTCAATACGACTATTAGTGATAGTTTTAGTGTACCTGCAACATAGAGCGATGTCATCCGAAGTAAGTATGACTTGGTTTTTTTTTTCGACAAAGGTAAATCAAAGGCAAAGCACGAAACTGAATAACTGAGAAATCCTTTTTGAAAACGCGCGTATGTTGTGTCCGACACTAAGTGACACTGTGACTATGTTTGTGTAGCCATGAATGATCGTGGCTATGTTATGCCTGTGATTGTGCGGTAATCTATACTTAAATGACCCAAACCAAATTCATCCTACTAACCATAATGTCGCAAACGTATGCTTTAAATTAAGTTATCCGAGCCCGAGGGGAGTCTTGGCTATGGCCTATGTAAAATAGTTAACATTAACTGTTGGGTTAGTGTATCGGAGTCCAAACATAAGCATGGAAGAGAATGAAAAAATACATAACGCTATCAAAGAAGTGAGTAAACAGGACTGTATTATTATGGGGGATTTTTTCCAGGATATACAGTGGACATCTCTCAGAACCGGGGGAGAGGATCAAGAGTTTTAAATTTTGTACAAGATAGTTTTCCTTTTTAACATGTGTTAGAAGCAACCAGGGGCAGAAGGGTTTGACAAGTATTGAGCTCACAGAAGGAATTTGTTGATAATGTCAAATTGAGCCCCTGGGGTGTAGTGATCAAACCAGATACATTTTATCATCAAATAAAGGAGAACGGGAAAAGAAAAATAAGGTACAGGAAAAAAATTTTTACAAAAGGGAAGATATAAGGACATGAGGGAATATTTAGCAAAGATAGACTGGAATAACACACTGAAGAATAAGACAGCAGCAGAATGCTGGAATATTTTAAAGAGTGAAATTGACTGCGTCGTTGACAAATTTGTCCCCTTGAAAAAACAGGGGAAACGGTCAAAGAAGAAACACTTATCGAAGGAAGCCATTAGAAAAATCAAGTACAAGCAAATGATGTGGAAGACATATAGACATACCGGAAGTGAAGAAGACTATAGCATTTATAAAGAAGCACTTAATCAAGCTACAGCTGAAATTAGAAATTCAAAGAGAAGCTACGAACAAAAATAGCTTTTAATATAAAACATGACAGCAAGAGTTTTTATGCATATGTTCGAAGTAAACAGAAAGTTCAGGATAAGGTCGGTCCTCTAGAAGGTAGTGATGGAAACATAATAACAGAGGGATTCTTAATGGCAGAAAACCTAAATGAGTACTTTAGTTCGGTGTTTACCAGGGAAGATATTAGTATATTACCAGTACTTGAGACTAAGTTCGAAGGGAGAGAGTTTGACTATTTAGGACAACTAATTGTAACCCCAACAATGGTAGCTAGGAAAATAAGAGATATGAAGGATAATAAATCACCTGGAGTGGATGGGATTCCTCCCAAATTACTATTGGAAATTGTAGAACAAATCAGCATACCGCTTGCAACAGTGTTCAATTTGTCATTAGAGGAGGGAATAGTTCCGTTAGAATGGAAAGAAGCAAACATTATACCATTATTTAAAAAAAGGTTCGAGAAACAAGTCAGAGAACTATAGACCAGTGAGTTTAACATCGGTGATTTGCAAACTATTAGAAAGACTAATTAAAGATCACCTGGTTGATTTTCTTGTTAAAAATAAATTGATAAACCCATCTCAACATGGGTTTTTAAAAGCGAGGTCATGCTTAACAAATATGTTATGTTTTTTGGAAGATGTCACAAAGTGGCTAGATGAGGGATCACCAGTAGATATAATCTACTTAGATTTTAAAAAGCCTTTGACAAAGTGCCACACCAAAGACTACTACTTAAACTAAAGGCCCATGGCATAGGAAATGGAATGATCAACTGGATAGAAAAATGGCTTATTGATAGAAGACAAAGAGTAGTTGTTGATGGGGAGGTTTCAAACTGGAAAGCGGTTTTGAGTGGAGTACCGCAGGGATCAGTACTGGGACCTATTTTATTCTTAATATATATCAATGATTTGGATGATGACATAACAAGCAAGGTGTTGAAGTTTGCGGACGACACAAAAGTGTTTAGGAAAATTAAAAGTGATGCAGATAGACAGCATTTACAAGATGATCTTAATAAGTTGATAGAATGGTCTGAGAAGTGGCAAATGCTGTTTAATTTTGGAAAGTGTAAGTGCCTTCACACAGGACATGGGAATGAAGATGCACAATATACAATGGGTGATACTGTACTAAATACTACCTTAAAGGAAAAGGACTTAGGGTTAACTATTAGTGCTGACATGAAGGTATCAGAGCAGTGTGGAATTGCAGCAGCGAAGGGAAACCAAATTCTTGGATTAATTAGGCGAAATATAGTGTACAAAGAAAAAGAACTAATAATACCGCTGTATAAAACAATAGTTAGGCCTCACTTAGAATATTGTATACAAGCATGGAGGCCATATCGCAAGAAGGATATTGATATGCTAGAAAGAGTACAAAGGAGAGCAACCAAAATGATACCAAAACTCAGGAATATTAGTTATGAAATGCGTCTAAAGAATGTGGTTTAACAACACTAGAAACCAGAAGATTGAGAGGAGATCAGATTGAGGTGTTTAAAATATTGAATGGATATGAAAATATTGACAGAAATATTTTTTCACAGTCAATGAAGAGAGAAGGACTAGAGGACATGGAGTTACATTAGCAAAGAAGCAGTGTAGACTAGATATTAGAAAATTTTCATTTTCACAAAGAACAGTAAACGAATGGAACAGATTATCAGCTGATTGTGTAGGTGCTAGTAGTGTTAATATATTTAAAAATAAAATCGACATATACCTAAGACGGGCGGGGTATACTTAGATAGATAGGTTGGACTCTCGATAAGCCAAATGGCTTCCTAGTCCACCTGCCATCTAGAGTTGAATCTCTAGGTGGCAATCTTGTTAAATCTTGTTAAATCTCTATGTAGTATGCTGGGCTGAATCAGGCGAAATCAGGAACCCCACAGGCACAGAAGTTGAGACAACAAGCATACTTTCCCCATTTAGAATATTGCATTACTGTCTGGAACCCATACACAAAGAAGGAGGTTAACCATACATAAAATGTGCAACGTCGGGCAGCCAGATTTGTCCTTAATAACTAGTAAAAGAGAAAGCATGTCAAAAATGATTAACTACCTCCGTTGGGACTCCCTTGAGAAAAGAAGAAAAATGTCTTTCCTTCTCTTGACATATAGTCATAGAATCCCAAACCAACTGATTGACATTAATGCCAGTGCTAACCTTTGCCCCACCAGTACAAGATATTTAAGAATAAGAAGAATATTTCCATCCAAGTAAATATCAGATTATCCCAGCTCGTATCAAGGTCCACAGCAATTCTTTCTTCTCACCCACTGTCTTCTATCCATGAGGACTGGACTGTTGGGACCAATGTAGAGTCTGAATGCCATGTTTTTTAACCTCAACACATTTGACAGATGATATATGATCACCATGCATGTATGTTTTTTATTAATTTAAATGTTTTGTTATAGGAAATTAAGAAGGATGTCTCACGCCAGTCGATTGATGACAGTGCCTTTGAGGCGCTGGAAAAAGACTTTCAGGAGGTACAGTTCCTGGTCTGACCATCATCAATCAATAATGTTTGCACAAGAACTTATATGCCAAAATCGTTATGCATGAAAATGTTATGGAGATCACGGAATCGAATCAACTAATAACTATTTGAAGTTACTTGAATGAATATCCATGTACCCCAAGTATGTATAAAGTAATAAAAAGTACAACGTAATTAACCCCTCCCTCTGTCCTAAAACCCCATGTACACATGGGATATGGTTGGAATGCCCCTCTGCCTGAATGCCCCAGTCGCAATGCCCCTACTGCCTAGTTGCAATGCCCCAATCGCAAAGTCGCAATGCTCCAACCATGAAGTGGCAATGCACCCACATTTTGGAACACTGGACGGAATGCCCCACTTTCGTGATAGTTGGTTGTTAGGAAAACATTATGCATTTCAGAAGTACTTATATATATATATATATATATATATATATATATATATATATATATTGTTAGATTTTACATATAGAAAGCGAATTAATACAAGCATTCAACAATCTAACAAAAATATGTACATTAATATAATATGTTATAAATATATAACATATATAGATATGTTTAATATATATATATAATATACCGGTATATACCGGTTATATATATATATATATATATATATATATATATATATATTTAAACATTTAATATATATATATATATATATATATATATATATATATATATATATATATATAACATATTTTATATAATACTAACATATTTTCTGTTAAGATTGTTGAATGCTTGTATTAATTTGCTCTTTCTATATGTAAAATCTAACAACTTTGCTGGATATTTAGCACAGATGAAAACAAAAGTGATTTATAAAGTGACAACTTTATTGAATCAACATATATTGTACATACAATTAAAGTGATATAAACATGTAACCATGATGCATGAGCAGGTTACCTTTTAGGCTGTTGCTATATGACTTAATTACTATTTGTAATCGATATTAATTTTCAAGATAAGTTATACAATCGCACGAAGATAAAACATAGAGAAAAATATATGGAGACAAAACATAAATTCAGTTATACTTTCAATAATGTACAGAAAATCAACACATCTTATATTCATTATGCATTTAATATGTAATGTTGTAATATCTATGATTGTATTATATATTATATACATAGGTTTGACAATAATAAAAGGTAATGTTTTAACATTCCGACCAAAAGCGTAGCATTGTGACTTCGTGGAATTGCATTTTTCCATCACCCCATTATATAGAACACTAGCCGAGTAAGAGTAACCCCCAATGCTAGAGGAAAAAGACAGTCACCACCTGAAACATGTGAAAATTGCAATCCTGAAGTGCACACACATACACACGCACGCACGCACGCACGCACGCACGCACGCACGCACGCACGCACACACACACACACACACACACACACACACACACACACACACACCATTGCTGTTACCAATGTTGTTTTGTTTCCCTGGCTGTACAAGATGTGTTACATGCTCCAGGTGCTCCAAGAGCTGATGGGGGACCGGAGTCTGGAGAAGTTCCGCGTGGAGTATGAGAAGCTCCACCGTGCTCTCAAGAAGTCACATGAGAGCGAGAAACGACTCATGCAGAAATGTCGTGAGCTGAATGCGGAGATAGCAGCCAACTCCGCCAAGGTGTCGACAGCTCTCAAGTTGTCTCAGGACGACCAGGGCACAATAGCATCACTGAAGAAGGTGGGTTATGGAGACGTCTCATTATAATTAAACTCACATATTTGAAGCAAATAATTTATGACTCAACAGATATTCAACAGGTAAGACAAAATGTGTACTTTTTTCAGTTTGTGTAGTTATGTGAAGATTCTCACCTTTTATGGCATAAATCAGTTGTTCAGAACATGAAACATAATGAGTGTGTAAGTTAACAACTGCAGGAGCTATGTTTGCATGATGAAAACTAATGGGAAAAACTGGGCCCTGCACCATGAATTTGGTTCAGATAATTGCTTGACAAGGATGCTCTCAGCACAGTGGCTAGAGCCAGTTTGTGATGTGCCTCATGTTGTTGCACATTCTCAATGTGTATCATGATGTTGCACATTCTCAATGTGTATCATGATGTTGCACATTCTCAATGTGTATCATGATGTTGTACATTCTCAATGTGTATCATGATGTTGCACATTCTCAATGTGTATCATGATGTTGCACATTCTCAATGTGTATCATGATGTTGCACATTCTCAATGTGTATCATGATGTTGTCACACATTCTCAATGTGTATCATGATGTTGTACATTCTCAATGTGTATCATGATGTTGCACATTCTCAATGTGTATCATGATGTTGCACATTCTCAATGTGTATCATGATGTTGTCACGCATTCTCAATGTGTATCATGATGTTGTACATTCTCAATGTGTATCATGATGTTGCACATTCTCAATGTGTATCATGATGTTGCACATTCTCAATGTGTATCATGATGTTGCACATTCTCAATGTGTATCATGATGTTGCACATTCTCAATGTGTATCATGATGTTGCACATTCTCAATGTGTATCATGATGTTGCACATTCTCAATGTGTATCATGATGTTGCACATTCTCAATGTGTATCATGATGTTGCACATTCTCAATGTGTATCATGATGTTGCACATTCTCAATGTGTATCATGATGTTGCACATTCTCAATGTGTATCATGATGTTGTCACGCATTCTCAATGTGTATCATGATGTTGTCATGCATTCTCAATGTGTATCATGATGTTGTCACGCATTCTCAATGTGTATCATGATGTTGTCATGCATTCTCAATGTGTCTCATGTTGTTGTCACGCATTCTCAATGTGTATCATGATGTTGTCATGCATTCTCAATGTGTATCATGATGTTGTCACGCATTCTCAATGTGTATCATGATGTTGTCATGCATTCTCAATGTGTATCATGATGTTGTCACGCATTCTCAATGTGTATCATGATGTTGTCGTGCATTCTCAATGTGTATCATGATGTTGTCACGCATTCTCAATGTGTCTCATGTTGTTGTCATGCATTCTCAACATGTCTAATGTTGTTGCTGCCCAGTCTCAGCATGTCTCATGTTGTTGTCCATTCTCAATATGTCTCATGTTGTTGTTGCCAATTCTCAACATGTCTCATGTTGTCGCTGCCCAGTCTCAACGTGTCTCATGTTGTTGTCCATTCTCAATATGTCTCATGTTGTTGTTGCCCATTCTCAACATGTCTCATGTTGTCGCTGCCCAGTCTCAATGTGTCTCATGTTGTTGCTGCCCATTCTCAACATGTCTCATGTTGTTGTTGCCAATTCTCAACATGTCTCATGTTGTCGCTGCCCAGTCTCAACGTGTCTCATGTTGTTGTCCATTCTCAATATGTCTCATATTGTTGTTGCCCATTCTCAACATGTCTCATGTTGTCGTTGCCCAGTCTCAACGTGTCTCATGTTGTTGTTGCGCATTCACAATATGTCTCATGTTGTTGTTGCCCTTCTCAACATGTCTCATGTTTTTGTTGCCTATTTTCAACGTGTTTCACATTGTTGTTGCCCGTACTCAACATGTCTCATGTTGTTGCCAGGAAATAGAGAAGGCATGGAAGATGGTGGACGCGGCCCATGAAAAGGAGACACGGGCCAAAGAGACCATTCAGAGTCTCAAGATGGAGATCTCGAACTTGAGTAAGCTGGTGGAGACAGGTGCTGGTCTGTCTGTTGGCCAGGAGCACAGGTGAGGACAGAGCCAGGGCCATCACAGAGAGGGACCGCATAAAGAAAGGCCATAATTATATTAAGTACATTGTTAAATTTAAGTGGCATTTTTGTAAATGCAAAAGAAACATCACAGTATTACAGAGGACAATATTTCTATGCCACACCAGCGGAAGTGTCCTGGTGGCGTGTTTTGGTGTTGGGAGGGTTCAGCCTCACGATCGTTGTTAAGAAGCAAAATTGACTATAAAGAGGGAATTTGGGCGTAGGAGGTCATAGGCAAGTGAGTGAAATGATCCCTGATCACATTGAGGTCAGTCGGGAGATTCAATACATTCACAGCAGGATAACTGTCTGGTGGGCACCTGATGGAAATGTATCATTAAAATTGTGTATTCATTATAAGGAGCCAGTCTTCTCCTATAGGTTTTGTTTATTAATTAATGTAATGTTCGATAATAAATATGTTGACGGAAAAAACTGTGATAAATTACTTTAGTAAGTCATAAACAATGCTGTGTTCTGTGATAAGTGAGTGTAGTTATATGATAAGTGAGTGTGGTTCTGTGATAAGTGAATGTTATTCTGTGATAAGTGAGTGTTGTTCTGTGATAAGTGAGTATTGTTCTGTGATAAGTGAGTGTTGCTCTGTGATAAGTGAGTGTTGTTCTGTGATAAGTGAGTGTTGTTCTGTGATAAGTGAATGTTGTTCTGTGATAAGTGAATGTTGTTCTGTGATAAGTGAATGTTGTTCTGTGATAAGTGAGTGTTGTTCTGTGACAAGTGAGTGTTGTTCTATGACAAATGAATTGTTCTGTGACAAGTGAGTTGTTATGTGATGAGTAAATGTTGTAGTATGACACATGAGTGTTTTTCTGTGACAAGTTATTTGTTCTGTGACAGGTGAGTGGTGTTCTGTGATAAGTGAGTATTGTTCTGTGACAAGTGAGTATTGTTCTGTGACAGGTGAATGTTGTTCTGTGACATGTGAGTATTGGTCTGTGACAGGTGAGTGTTGTTCTGTGACAAGTGAGTATTGTTCTGTGACAAGTGAGTATTGTTCTGTGACAGCTGAGTGTTGTTCTGTGATAAGTGAGTGTTGTTCTGTGACAAGTGAGTATTGTTCTGTGACAAGTGAGTATTGTTCTGTGACAAGTGAGTATTGTTCTGTGATAAGTGAGTATTGTTCTGTGACAGGTGAGTATTGTTCTGTGTTAAGTGTGTATTGTTCTGTGACAGCTGAGTGTTGTTCTGTGACAAGTGAGTGTTGTTCTGTGACAGGTGAGTGTTGTTCTGTGATAAGTGAGTATTGTTCTGTGACAGCTGAGTATTGTTCTGTGACAAGTGAGTATTGTTCTGTGATAAGTGAGTGTTGCTCTGTGACAAGTGAGTATTGTTCTGTGTTAAGTGTGTATTGTTCTGTGACAGCTGAGTGTTGTTCTGTGATAAGTGAGTATTGTTCTGTGACAGCTGAGTATTGTTCTGTGATAAGTGAGTGTTGTTCTGTGACAAGTGAGTGTTGTTCTGTGACAGGTGAGTGTTGTTCTGTGATAAGTGAGTATTGTTCTGTGACAGGTGAGTATTGTTCTGTGACAAGTGAGTATTGTTCTGTGATAAGTGAGTATTGTTCTGTGACAGGTGAGTGTTGCTCTGTGACAAGTGAGTATTGTTCTGTGTTAAGTGTGTATTGTTCTGTGACAGCTGAGTGTTGTTCTGTGACAACTGAGTGTTGTTCTGTGACAAGTGTGTATTGTTCTGTGACAAGTGGGTATTGATATGTGACAAGTGAGTGTTGTTCTGTGACAAGTGAGAGTTGTTCTGTGACAAGTGAATTGATCTGGTGACAGTGTAAATGAGCTGCTGAAGATGAAAGAAGACCTCTCGAAGGAGAGAGACGAACACTTGACCGAGATTGTGAAACTGCGTGAACTGTTGACGGACTCCCAGAGCCGCCAGGTGGCGCTTGAAGAGAAGGAAACAGAGGCCACTATGAAGATACAGGAGGTATGTGACACTGCAATTGCCTATGCCTTCTCAGTACTGTGGTAAATACGAGTACACAATATGTTGTCCGCACATGACCTGTTATTGCTTGCAACTTACAGCCATGTATTATGTAACATATTAGAATAAAGTAATTATGATAAAACTGAGAATTAGAAAATACTTAGTCATCCCAAATAAAATTCAAATAAAGATTATAAATGCAAAATTAATTATTAATAAACCAATAATATCTTATTTTGCCTGTTTTGTTGTACTGTTGTTTGACCTATATGTATGTTATCCATATTTATTAATTTTTTTATTTAAATCTATTTAATCTGTGCTACACATAAATTAGCTCTACATACTGTGCTGCAATAGTTTGTGGTTACCCTTTATAAAACAACACATATAACCTCTGTAAAATAATATTTAAATGAATTTTTATTGTCTTCATGATTGTTATGGAAAAGGATAAAAGAGAAGTATATAACTTACAAAGTCCTCTCCCCTTTCAAGACAGTAGAGTATACCATAAATATTTATTGATTGATAATTTAATTTTTGCTTGGTGACGTTATTAATTTACATTATTTTTGATAAAACTGACAATTACACATTATTTACAACATTCATACAACAAGTGATGATATATTTACAAAGGATAAGTTAAAAAGGACGACAATAAATAAATAAATTCATAAAATACATTCATAAGATACAAAGAAATAAAATATGTAAAACTAAAATAAATACATTTTATCTTAAAGAAACAAATAAGAACAATGTGCCTTTAAAAAGAGATGTTGTTACAACGGCCTTGTGTGTTATCTCAACAGCTGCAGACAGACATCCAGGTGCGGAACAATGAGATGCAGCGGGAGGCGAGGAAGAAGGAGAAGCTTGAGAGGGAGCTGCAGCAGTCACGCATCGACTTTGAGAACAAGATGAGTGACACAAAGAACCTGCAGGGACAGATCGACAGGTACAAGCAGGACATCAGCAAGATGGAGCAGCAAGTGAAGGAACAGAGGGTGAGTGACAGGGAGAGAGGTGGAGGGAGAGGAAGAGGAGAGAGAGAGGAGAGAGGGGGAGGGGGAGAGAGGAGAGAGAAATATAGGAGAGATAGAGAGAGGGAGAAGAAGAGGGAGAGGGAGAGAGCAAGAGAGTAAGAGAGCTAGTGAGAGACACGGGTTGCATTAAACTCGGCCATGCATGACAAGAGTGATACTGGCTTCGCATCAGTAAATTGCCTGTATTTGATTGTAACCCAGAAGGCTGGGTTATATTAAGCTAGGACATACAATTATTCTGGATATTGTGTCACATTTTATTGAAATCCAGAAAGCTGGGTTATAATACATTCAGCCACGCATGACCAAGATGCTTCTGGATATTGTGTTAATTTAGTTGCCTGTATTTAATTGAAACCCTGAAGGCCTGGTTATTATATATTTGGTCATGCATGACGAAGATACTTCTGGATCTTGTGTTAATTTATTTGTTTGTATTTGAAACCCACAAGGCTGGATTATAATAAACTCAGCCATGCATGACAAAACTGCTTCTAGACCTTGCTGCAGTTGAATTGCTTATACTTAATTAAAAGCAGTCTTCAGTTTGGGTCAAATCATTCAAGAAAATATATACTCTCTTCGTCATGCTTTGGAGAGGTTGACAAGTTCTACAGAATCTTATTTGTTCACTAAATTGAACCAAAAGAAATGTGAGATAAATTGAAGGTTGACAGTGTGATTACTTAGTTGTTAGACAATGAATCATGGCTTATTTGTCACAATGTTGTGATCAGTATTTAGACACAAAATTACATATCAAGCAGTTTCCATAAGTTACAAATTATGCAACACAACAATATACTAAATATTAAGGTTTTGGAAAATAATTTTTGCCACATTTAGTACCATAATGTAGTCATCAAAAACAAGGACGATTATGTGTATTAGTATAAAATGGATTTCTTTCCACTGGTGCAGTGTTGTCATGTTCTATCACAGGTGTCATGTTCTGTCACAGGTGTCATGTTCTGTCACAGGTGTCATGTTTTGTCATATGTGTCATGTTCTGTCACATGTGTCATGTTCTGTCACAGGTGTCATGTTTTGTCATATGTGTCATGTTCTGTCACAGGTGTCATGTTCTGTCACATGTGCCATGTTCTGTCACATGGGTCATGTTTTGTCATATGTGTCATGTTCTGTCACAGGTGTCATGTTCTGTCAAATGGGTCATGTTTTGTCATATGTGTCATGTTCTGTCACAGGTGTCATGTTCTGTTAAATGGGTCATGTTTTGTCATATGTGTCATGTTCTGTCACATGTGTCATGTTCTGTCACATGTGCCATGTTCTGTCACATGTGTCAGGTTTTGTCATATGTATCATGTTTTGTCATATGTGTCATGTTCTGTCACAGGTGTCATGTTCTGTCACATGTGTCATGTTCTGTCAAATGGGTCATGTTTTGTCATATGTGTCATGTTCTGTCACAGGTGTCATGTTCTGTCAAATGGGTCATGTTTTGTCATATGTGTCATGTTCTGTCACAGGTGGCGTATGAGAGGTCGGTGAAGGACTCGGACCTACTCAACACTCGCTTCCAGAAGCTGCAGACAGACTTTGAGTCTCAACTGATTGCCTGCGACCAGCTGAACAGTGAAAATCAGTCAAAGGCGGCTGAACTGAAGGTGGGTGTGTGACGTCAGATGAATGAACTTTCATAATCACGCCAGACTACCTTTGTCTGCCTGTCCACTTCAGCATCTTCATTGCTAGCATTTATATACATTATTTGTTTTTATAAGTGTACATGTTCTAATTAGCATACTTACCCCTTTAACCAGTATCTGATGTAGTCACAGTGATTGACATGTCCATGTTGTAGATTGTACCAAATACACGTGTTTGCCTTCATCTCTATTGTCCGTTGTTTTCCAGGTGTTATATATTCTTACGTGTTTAAAATTCACTGTTGCCATGTATATTCCATCAAAAGTTGATATCTAACTTGGCACAAATCCTTTCTGTTTGTTGGGTGGCGCTACATGGTGGATGATATTGAAACTAGTGACATGTCACTTGAAACAATGAATTGCTTTGGTGGCTAGAGGAAACGCGTGTATAGTTACTAGAAGGCACAATGTTATATTCTTTCGGATAGCCAATATTGTTTACTGTACTGTGCGTAATCAAGTCAACACAGTAACTATTTCAATCATCAACCATTTTCCACATGTAGTCATCTTCATCATCCATTTACAGTCACTTCATCATCATCCCCTCACCATTTGTTATATTCGTCACCTTACCATCGGCATTGTTTGTCATTTTCATCCCTCATCTTCTTCTTCATTATCTGACAAACTTCATTATCCTCACAATCTTAAATGGTCACACCATTTTCATCCTTCTTACCACTCTTATTGCCTTCCTAATATCTCTCACCATGGTCATCTTCTCTACCACCATTTCTAACTCATCACCATATGGTCCTCTTCACCACATGATCTGTTTCATCACTCTCACTGTCATCACCCTCTCCTCACTGTCTCACCCTCTCCTCACTGTCATCACCCTCTCCTCACTGTTATCATTCTCTCCTCACTGTCATCACCCTCTCCTCACTGTTATCATTCTCTCCTCACTGTCTTCACCCTCTCTTCATTGTCTTCACCCTGTCCTCACTGTCATCACCCTCTCCTCACTGTCATCACCCTCTCCTCACTGTCATCACCCTCTCCTCACTGTCATCACCCTCTGTTCACTGTCGTGACCCTATCCTCACTGTCATCACCCTCTACTCACTGTCATCACCCTCTCCTCACTGTCATCACCCTCTCTTCACTGTCCTCACCCTGTCCTCACTGTCGTCACCCTCTCCTCACTGTCACGACCCTCTCCTCACTGTCATGACCCTCTCCTCACTGTCATAACCCTCTCCTCACTGTCATAACCCTCTCCTCACTGTCATGACCCTCTCCTCACTGTCATGACCCTCTCCTCACTGTCATAACCCTCTCCTCACTGTCATCACCCTCTCCTCACTGTCATAACCCTCTCCTCACTGTCATGACCCTCTCCTCACTGTCATGACCCTCTCCTCACTGTCATAACCCTCTCCTCACTGTCATCACCCTCTCCTCACTGTCATAACCCTCTCCTCACTGTCATAACCCTCTCCTCACTGTCATGACCCTCTCCTCACTGTCTAACCCTCTCCTCACTGTCATGACCCTCTCCTCACTGTCATAACCCTCTCCTCACTGTCATACCCTCTCCTCACTGTCATGACCCTCTCCTCACTGTCATGACCCTCTCCTCACTGTAATCACCCTCTCCTCACTGTCATCACCCTCTCCTCACTGTCATCACCCTCTCCTCACTGTCATCACCCTCTCCTCACTGTCTGACCCTCTCCTCATGTCATCACCCTCTCCTCACTGTCATCACCCTCTCTTCACTGTCTTCACCCTGTCCTCACTGTCATCACCCTCTCATCACTGTAATCACCCTATCTTCACTGTCTTCACCCTCTCCTCACTGTCATCACCCTCTCCTCACTGTCATCACCCTCTCTCTCACTGTCTTCACCCTCTCCTCACTGTCATCACCCTCTCCTCACTGTCATCACCCTCTCCTCACTGTCTTCACCCTCTCCTCACTGTCATCACCCTCTCCTCACTGTCATCACCCTCTCCTCACTGTCTTCACCCTCTCCTCACTGTCATCACCCTCTCCTCACTGTCATCACCCTCTCCTCACTGTCTTCACCCTCTCCTCACTGTCTTCACCCTCTCCTCATTGCCCATCACCCTCTCATCACTGTCTTCTTACTTCTCATGATCCTCCTCCTCCTCCCCATTTGTTTCCCCCTCTCTACCACCCTCATCCATGGCCATACCTGTTACAGCAAAAAGAGGATGAGGTGAACCAACTGAAACAGGAGATGCAGAGGCTGAATAGGATGCGAGACGCGGTCCAGCGCCGTCTGCGCCTCGTTGAGGACCAGAAGGGAGACACAGAACAACAGCGCGAAGTCCTCAAGAACCAGATCACTGCACTCGAGAAAGGTGACCCTCCCTTGTGGTAATGTAGCAATTTTTGAATCAAAAAAGGAATTTTATGTCATTGGTTGGCTTAAAATGATAATACCCATTCATTTGTGACAGGTCATATTTGACTGTCCATGGTTCCACTGCACCTGTCTCTGAGATCATTATAATAATAAGTAATTTTTATTATTATTGTTATAAATATTAATACTAATAATTAGTATTGCTATTATATCACCAAAGAGTAATTTCACCCCTTAGATATGCCGAGTCTGTCATGGACAGTCAAGATCTATGATTGATGGCTATCATTTGTCTTCACGTGACGGTCCATTCAGTAGGTTATACCATCCAACATGTCACTGGTGACGTCTCAGTTTATATATATGTCTTCGTTAATTCCTGTATATTAATATCAGTTTAACTCCAAATCTCTATGACAGTTTTAAGAAAATCTCCTAGAAAATGCCTCAGCACAAGAACTCTCATCAAGTAATAGTCTAGACTGTTTCATCACGTACTGGTGACTGTCTCAACACGTACTGGTGACTGTTTCAGAACTGGAGGTCTCCAGGAAACAGGCAGAACAAGACAGGAAGGCCATCGACGAACTGGTCAGAGAGCGTGACATTCTTAACAAGGTGAGCTGTCGTCGAGCAATGAGCTAGTTAGAAAATATAACGTTTGTTCCAGTAAGTTACCAACCACATTACGTTAGAGGTAAGTTGGTCACTGTTGATGGTTTTTTGACTAGAGGTGTTTGTGCGAGAAATGAACACACTTCAACAACACGCAAGTTTAATGAACATATTGAGTTGTCGTTGTCACTTACTGACACTTGCTACGTGACATTTAAAAAATATGACAATTCGTGGCTCTCTTGCTGTCTGTAGAATTAATAAGGCTGCCTTGCAGTGCCTAGCATTCACAACTCGCGTTCTGGTTCATATAGTAATTAGATAAACGCTACTACTGTTAGAACTGATCTGTCTACAAAATCGTTGTATAAATAAAAGAAGACAGTGCGTCTAAAGAAGACAACTGATTCGTTATTTCCTTTAAATGTGGTGACCTAAAATTAATACGTTATGTTTCTTCAACTTGCCTGTGTCCCATTACTGCTCGCGAACTCACAGTTGTCCAACTGGTGCTGACTTGTACAGTTGTGTGGAACACTACCATTGGGTATATCCTGATGCTAGCTGTCTGTCTGTCTGGGTCAACCGTCAGCCAACTCGCTATCCTGACACAGGCAGACGGACGGACTGACTGACTGACTGACTGACTGACTGACTGACTGACGGACGGACGGACGGACGGACGGACGGACGGACGGACGGACGGACGGACGGACGGACGGACGGACGGACGGACGGACGGACGGACGGACGGACGGACGGACGGACGGACGGACGGACGGACGGACGGACGGACGGACGGACGGACGGACGGACGGACGGACGGACGGACGGACGGACGGACGGACGGACGGACGGACGGACGACGGACGACGGACGGACGGACGGACGGACGGACGGACGGACGGACACGGACGGACGGACGGACGGACGGACGGACGGACGGACGGACGGACGATCTTTATTATCATACATTTAAATCATACATTCAAACAGACGTTATGTGTTGCCCTACACTGTCTACATGCGACTCCTCCACGTTTCAGAACATGCTGAAGGCGTCGGCCAACACACAGAAGCAGCTGAACCTGGTGAAGCTGCACGAGCAGTCGAAGAAGAACCTGGAGCAGGAGATCCAGAACTACAAGGAGGAGGCGCAGAAGCAGCGCAAGATCATCTACCAGCTGGAGAAGGAGCGGGACCGCTACATCAACGAGGCGTCCGACCTCACGCAGAAGGTTGGTCGCAGTTGTTCGTCTTCTGTATCCGGATCAGGGCTGGGTCGTCGAGTTCTGGGTTCAGTTTTCTTTAACTGTTATTTTCACCAACCGTCTCCAGTCTGAAACTGAATATGAAAGTCAGCCGCAAAGGTAAATCGATCTTCTTGTCGGCGAAAAGCAATGAATGGTGAATGAAGGAAGCAGGAATCACCATTTGCTGGAAATGTACCATGTATTTATATTGTTTGTAATGCGTTCTGGAAAATAATGCAGGAGGGGATTAATTTGTTTACGTACATATATATATATATATATATACACAGATAAATCATCGCATGTTCAGAGAAGGTTGTCGTTACAGTAGGGTAATCTGTCTGGTGTAAATCCTCTTCGTACAGTAACTACGCAGAACAAATGTTCAGGTTATAAGTATCAACCTTCATTGTTTTTATTAATTACACAATTACTGCATGTTTAGATATACATGAAAACTGGATTTTATTACAAGACGAATAGCAGTGGACCGTGCGGAATATCATTGCTGGGTAAATAGGGAACTAGCCCAAGCAACGAGGCACACTGTACAATTGCTGCTTGTTGAAAACGTCTTATGTACCGTTGCAACTTTACAACATTCTGCTGAAGATCTACACAGGATACAATACGCAGGGCCAGTAGTTACGAGAGACGTTGGTGTCTTGTGTAGGTGCTCCAACACATGGAGGACGTGAAGGTGCGCGAGATGCAGATCTTCGACTACAAGAAGAAGATTGCCGAGGCAGAGACGAAGCTGAAGCAGCAGCAGAATCTGTACGAGGCCGTGCGCAGCGACCGTAACCTCTACAGCAAGAACCTCATAGAGTCTCAGGTGAGTACGAACACAACCTGTACACCTTGTTCTGTGCTGTAGGTCTGTAGCTAACGTTGTTCCGTACCGTAGACCCGCAGGTAACGTTGTTCCGTACCGTATCGTATACCCCTAGGTAACGTTGTTTCGTGCCGTAGACCCGTAGGTAACATTGTTCCGTACCCTCGACTCGTTGTTCCGTAATACAGACCCTTGTATAAAAATTGTTCCGTACCGTAGTCCTGTATCTAACGTTGTTCCGTACCGTATACGCGTAGCTAATGTTGTCCCGTATTACGGGTCCATAGCTACGGTTGATCCGTACCGTAGTACCGTAGCTAACGTGTTTCCATACCATAACACCGTAGTTAACGATGTTCCTTACCGTAGACCGGGCTAACGTTGTTCCATACGGTAGACCCGTGGTTAAAGTTGTTCCATACCGTAGACCCGTGGTTAAAGTTGTTCCGTACCGTAGACCCTTGGTTAAAGTTGTTCCATACCGTAGACCCGTGGCTAAAGTTGTTCCATACCGTAGACCCGTGGCTAACGTTGTTCCATACCGTAGACCCGTGGCTAACGTTGTTCCATACCGTAGACCCGTGGCTAAAGTTGTTCCATACCGTAGACCCGTGGCTAACGTTGTTCCGTACCGTAGACCCGTGGCTAAAGTTGTTCCGTGCCGTAGACCCGTGGCTAAAGTTGTTCCGTACCGTAGACCCGTGGCTAAAGTTGTTCCATACCGTAGACCCGTGGCTAAAGTTGTTCCTACCGTAGACCCGTGGCTAAAGTTGTTCCGTGCCGTAGACCCGTGGCTAAAGTTGTTCCATACCGTAGACCCGTGGCTAAAGTTGTTCCATACCGTAGACCCGTGGCTAACGTTGTTCCGTACCGTAGACCCGTGGCTAAAGTTGTTCCATACCGTAGACCCGTGGCTAACGTTGTTCCGTGCCGTAGACCCGAACATAACGTTGTTCCATACCGTAGACCCGTGGCTAAAGTTGTTCCGTGCCGTAGACCCGTGGTTAACGTTGTTCCTTGCCGTAGACCCGTGGCTAACGTTGTTCCATACCGTAGACCCGTGGCTAAAGTTGTTCCGTGCCGTAGACCCGTGGTTAACGTTGTTCCGTGCCGTAGACCCGTGGCTAACTTTGTTCCATGCCGTAGACCCGTGGCTAACGTTGTTCCGTGCCGTAGACCCGTGGCTAACGTTGTTCCGTGCCGTAGACCCGTGGCTAACGTTGTTCCGTGCCGTAGACCCGTGGCTAACGTTGTTCCGTGCCGTAGACCCGTGGCTAACGTTGTTCCGTGCCGTAGACCCGTGGCTAACGTTGTCTGACCATTGCCGTCCAAACCCGTGGCTAACGTTGTTCCGTGCCGTAGACCCGTGGCTAACGTTGTTCCGTGCCGTAGACCCGTGGCTAACGTTGTTCCGTGCCGTAGACCCGTGGCTAACGTTGTCCCATACCGTAGACCCGTGGCTAAAGTTGTTCCGTGCCGTAGACCCGTGGCTAACGTTGTTCCGTGCCGTAGACCCGTGGCTAACGTTGTTCCATGCCGTAAACCCGTGGCTAACGTTGTTCCGTGCCGTAGACCCGTGGCTAACGTTGTTCCGTGCCGTAGATCCGTGGCTAACGTTGTTCCGTGCCGTAGACCTGTGGCTAACGTTGTTCCGTGCCGTAGACCCGTGGCTAACAATGTTCCTTCGTCCATCGCCCGCAGGACGAGATCACGGAGATGAAGCGCAAGCTGAAGATCATGAACCACCAGATCGACCAGCTGAAGGAGGAGATCTCGGCGAAGGAGGCGTCGCTCGTGAAGGAGCAGACGGAGCACCAGCGCGTCGAGAAGGAGAAGGAGGGCCTCAAGGCCGAGCTGCAGCGCATGAAGCAGCAGGCGAGCGAGAGCAAGGCGTACATCGAGGCGCAGGAGGCGGAGGAGCGCAAGCTGCTGAAGATCATCGCGGAGGCGGACGCCGAGCGCGTGCGGCAGAAGAAGGAGCTGGACCAGGTGATCAGCGAGAGGGACATCCTCGGCACGCAGCTCGTGCGGCGCAACGACGAACTGGCGCTGCTGTACGAGAAGATCAAGATCCAGCAGTCGACGCTGAACAAGGGCGAGGTGCAGTACAACCAGCGGCTCGAGGACATCCGCGTGCTGAAGCTCGAGATCAAGAAGCTGCGCCGAGAGAAGGCCATCCTGCAGAAGAGCGTCGCCAACGTCGACGATCTCCGGTAGGCGGCGCGCGCGTCTGTGTGTGTTGTGTGTGTGGGTGGTGACGTCACGCGCGACGGCGGGCGCAGTGTGTGTGTGTGTGTGTGTGTGTGTGTGTGTGTGTGTGTGTGTGTGTGTGTGTGTGTGTGTGTGTGTGTGTGTGTGTGTGTGTGTGTGTGTGTGTGTGTGTGTTGTGTGTGTGTGTGTGTGTGTGTTGTATTCTAACAAGATGCCATTATTATTATTATTATTATTATTATTATTATTATTATTATTATTATTATTATTATAAACAACTATTTTAATACAAACATATATCAACACATCTACATAATAACATTGTTTCAATAGGTAAATCTGGTGGTTTTTATGGACAGCATTAAATAACCAGTCAGGAAATATAGTCCCACCATGCTACCTACATTTTTGCAACGTCCGTCCACTATACATCGTCTTTGAAGTTCTCTTGCCATAATGGGTAATATTGTTAAATGATAGCTAAATGTTTATATAAAAGCCTTGTAACTGGAATATAATTCTGCTCATCAGCGTATAAAATGCAACATTCCTAAATAGATATGTACATTTGTTGCACTTACACAGTAAATATATTACACCAGATACGTAAGCAATTACGTAACAAATATATGGCTTCCCAAACTCGTATTGTAGGATCAGCCTAAGGTTATCAGCAATAAATTAATAGTGAACTAAAATAATACATTAGGCCTTAGTAATAAAATTGGAGAATAGCTTAATAATAAATAATAAAATAAGTTAATAAATTAACATTGAGAAACTATAATTATAACTAAGAAATACATTCAGTATAGTACGTACTAGAAGTAGTCGACAAATGCAGTCGTAAAGATTTCCGGTTATAAACCGCCTCTACGGCTTGCTGCAGTCGCGAGGTCTACCATCTGCAGCGGGAGTTGCTGCGAGAACGCACGCGCTGCAAGGCCCTGGAGGAGGAGCTGGAGAACCCGATGAACATCCACCGCTGGCGTAAGCTGGAGGTAGGTCATGTCAGAGCTCAGTGTCTAGACGTGTCTGTATCCATTATGTGGTTCCTCGTTTCTTGCAATCACTACCACTACTTAAGCAGTTGCATTGGCTTCCAGTTGTATATCGAATTAAATTTAATTTGGCTGTTGTTGCATACTGCACCCTTTCTACTCAATACTTTGTTAAACTGTTACATTTCTCTAATATTCCTAGGATCCTTAGATCATCCATTTTTCCAAACAACGTTTTGTTCCTAAAACTAAGCTTTATATTGGCAAGCGTGCTTTCTCTGTAGCTGCGCCAACTATCTAGAATCAACTCCCAAATATAATAAAATCTGCTGAAACCATAGCCACTTTTCGTCAACAAAAGTCAAAACATATTTGCTCGAAATTCCTTTTCCACCACACATTTTCGGCGGTTCCATGTTGCTGTAACAACTTGCCTGTCCCCTTTTATGATTATGCCAAATTATTTCGTTTGTTGGGCCTCTGAGCTTGGCTGGTCAAAGATGTAAGTGTTACAGTTTATTACAAAAGTACGGTGAAGACACTGTGTTTGCTCTTATATGCATGTCGTAAAACACACGAGAGATTGCGCGTCTGTACAGGCAGAGTTAGGCTGCTGACTGAACCGCATGTTAGCAGCAAATGCCAGGCTTCAGGAAATCATCATGTAAACCAGTCCTGTTCAAGCATGGGAACACACGTACAGCTGAATGTGTACACTTCATTGTGACAAACATCCACTACACTCTCAGACGTTTCTAGACAAACCATACCCTTTCGGCGGATGTCTTATGATGACTGGTACCGACGCACAACACCAGACGTGTCCACACGTCCCGTTGTCACTCGCCGTGTCTGTGTCCACACGTCCCGTTGTCACTCGCCGTGTCTGTGTCCACACGTCCCGTTGTCACTCGCCGTGTCTGTGTCCACACGTCCCGTTGTCACTCGCTGTGTCTGTGTCCACACGTCCCGTTGTCACTCGCCGTGTCTGTGTCCACACGTCCCGTTGTCACTCGCTGTGTCTGTGTCCACACGTCCCGTTGTCACTCGCCGTGTCTGTGTCCACACGTCCCGTTGTCAGTCGCCGTGTCTGTGTCCATTCGTCCAGTTGTCACTCGCCGTGTCTGTGTCCACACGTCCTGTTGTCACTCGCTGTGTCTGTGTCCACACGTCCTGTTGTCACTCGCTGTGTCTGTGTCCACACGTCCCGTTGTCACTCGCCGTGTCTGTGTCCACACGTCCCGTTGTCACTCGCTGTGTCTGTGTCCACACGTCCCGTTGTCACTCGCCGTGTCTGTGTCCACACGTCCCGTTGTCACTCGCCGTGTCTGTGTCCAAACGTCCCGTTGTCACTCGCTGTCGGCAGTGGCTCACTCCCGTTGCACTGCCAGGTTCGGAAACACAGTCCGTTGTCACTCGCCGTGTCTGTGTCCACACGTCCGTTGTCAACTCCACTCTCTCGTGTCCAAACGTCCCGTTGTCACTGGCGGATGTCTGTGTCCACGGTACCGTTGTCACACCCATGCTGTGTCCACACGTCCCGTTGTCACTCGCCGTGTCTGTGTCCACACGTCCGTTGTCACTCGCTGTCTGTGTCCACACGTCCCGTTGTCACTCGCGTGTCTGTGTCCACACGTCCTGTTGTCACTCGCTGTGTCTGTGTCCACACGTCCCGTTGTCACTCGCTGTGTCTGTGTCCACACGTCCCGTTGTCAGTCGCCGTGTCTGTGTCCAAACGTCCCGTTGTCACTCGCCGTGTCTGTGTCCAAAGGTCCTGTTGTCGCTCGCTGTGTCTGTTGCCACACGTCCCGTTGTCACTCGCCGTGTTTGTGTTCACACGACCCGTTGTCACTCGCCGTGTCTGTGTCCAAACGTCCTCTTGTCACTCGCTGTGTCTGTGTCCACACGTCCCGTTGTCACTCGCTGTGTCGGTGTCCATACGTCCCGTTGTCACTCGCCGTGTCTGTGTCCACACGTCCTGTTGTCACTCGCCGTGTCTGTGTCCACACGTCCCGTTGTCACTCGCCGTGTCTGTGTCCACACGTCCTGTTGTCACTCGCCGTGTCTGTGTCCAAAGGTCCTGTTGTCACTCGCTGTGTCTGTGTCCACACGTCCCGTTGTCACTCGCCGTGTCTGTGTCCACTCGTCCCGTTGTCACTCGCCGTGTCTGTGTCCACTACGTCCCGTTGTCACTCGCCGTGTCTGTGTCCACACGTCCCGTTGTCACTCGCCGTGTCTGTGTCCACTCGTCCCGTTGTCACTCGCTGTGTTTGTGTCTTCAGGGCAGCGACCCGAGCACCTATGAGATGATACAGAAGATACAGACGCTGCAGAAGCGGCTGATCGCGAAGACGGAGGAGGTGGTTGAGAAGGAGCTGCTGATCCAAGAGAAGGAGAAGTTGTACGTTGAGCTGAAGCACATCCTCGCGAGGCAGCCGGGGCCGGAGGTCGCCGAGCAGCTGCAGATCTACCAGCAGACGCTGAAGGAGAAGACGAAGCAGATGAAGGTATGGCCGTATGTGTGTGTGTGTGTGTGTGTGTGCTAGCTTTAAACCCTTTAAAATTTAATTTGTGTATGAATATTATATATGTACGTTGATTTTGTGATCATGACATGTGTTGTGGTGTTATGTTTGGTTTTATGTTGCGTGCGTGAGAGCGTGCGTACGTCAACGCGTAGTGTGAATGTACACCTGGCATATGTGTTAGTCATTATTTTACGCTTGTCTGTGAACATGTCCACATTGCGACATGGTGAAAATAGAACGCGTACTAAGTGTTGCGTTTCGCCAGGGCATTGTGTCCGAACTGATTATGTACGTGTCACAAGTTAGTATAGTTTGTGTTTCGCAGGATGGTGTCCGAGCTGATTAGTACGTGTCAAAGTACTAAGTGTTGTGTTTCGCCAAGGCATGGTGTCCGAACTGATTATGTACGTGTCACAAGTATAGTATAAGTGTTGTGTTTCGCCAAGGCATGGTGTCCGAACTGATTATGTACGTGTCACAAATACTAAGTGTTGTGTTTCGCCAAGGCATGGTGTCCAAACTGATTATGTACGTGTCACAAGTATTGAGTGTTGTGTTTTGCCAGGGCATGGTGTCCGAGCTGAATATGTACGTGTTACAAGTATTGAGTGTTGTGTTTTGCCAGGGCATGGTGTCCGAGCTGAATATGTACGTGTTACAAGTATTGAGTGTTGTGTTTTGCCAGGGCATGGTGTCCGAGCTGAACATGTACGAATCTCAAGTGGGCGAGTACAAATATGAGATCGAGAGGTTGGCACGCGAACTGCAGGACGTCAAGAAGAAGTACTTCATGCAGAAGAAGAAGGAACAACAGCAGCGGTAGGTTGATGGTGAACGATGCCCCACACGACTGAAGGCATGCTCTTGGTTAGATATACCAACCCGTGCCATCTGCCACTCTCTGTGTAGCACTAACGTGATTGAAGGACTAGAATGTTGGCAAAATTGTGAAGCCACGAAAAATGAATTGTTCAGATGGACGGTGCATCGGCCCTGAAACTGCTAATCATAAGACAATTG